>JARKIE010000170.1:0-197022 GCA_029378255.1 Mycena rosella | reverse complement strand
ATGGTGGGGAGGGGAGTGTGGAACTTCAGATAAGAGAGAACCAAGTAGAGGTAAGAAATGACGACTGCGAAGTGCAGTGTCAAGTGGGTAGAGGTTTTTGCGCAAGGAGTGCACGGGGATGGTGAGGAAAGGAGGTCGGGGTGGGGCGGTACGAGGGTAAGAAGGTGAGTCTTTTATTATGTCACAGTCAAGGCTTGCGTCCAACTCTACAAGAGAGTGGATTGGGAGGTGCAAGTGATCTCGAAAAGATGATCGAATAAAAGACTAAAGAACTACAAGTGAATAGCTACTCTACTTATACTGTTTGTCGAACCGTGTGAACTTAAGTAGCTAAGTATATAATACAATGAGGTTACCAGGCAAATCGTGATCAGAGACGTCAAGTGTCAAGTGTCAATACTAAATATAGTTCATGGAAACGACTATTGTGTTCCGACTATTGTGTTCCGTTGCCGTGTGATCTTTAGCCAGCAAAGTCCTCCCACATTATGCCATCGGCGTGAAGCGCTGGGGTCACGTGCTCATCGATCGGTGTTGGAGCGATTAGATTGGGGTCAAATCGTGACATGTTACATGATTAAAGGGGATCAGTCTACGCAGGCAGGCGATGCCCGCCTGCCGGCTATATGGCTAGCCGAGCCACCACTTCAACACTCCCCCTGGCGAGCAGACATATAGTATCAGTAATGTAAATAAAGGATCAAAGGGATTGACCATGGTATGAGCGACAATGGGGGAAAGGAAACTCCCCCTCGCAACGAAACCCTCCTACTCCGTAAGACCGAGTGCACGAACACACGCAAGGTGAGCATCGCAGGGAAGAGATTTGGTGAAAATGTCGGCAATGTTCTCGGCAGATGGGACATGGGTGATGGCGATGTCGTCGGCTGCAACACGTTCCCGAATATAATGCTCACAAATGTCAATGGGTTTGACGCGTGCATGTCCCTTTGCGTCCCGTGCAAGTGCTGTGGCACCCATATTATCACCGCGCAACTCGGCGGGCCGCTCCTGTGGCAAGTGCAATTCCTCCAGAAAACTGTACATCCACATGGCCTGCTTCACGCTCCTTGTCAATGCGACGTATTCCGCCTCTGTCGTGGATAATGCGACACTGGCTTGGCGCTTCGACGACCACGAAACAGGCCCTCCGCTCATCATGAATACCTCCCCGGAGGTCGAACACCGCGTGTCCAAATCACCTGCGTAGTCCACGTCGACCCATCCGAGGGGTTTGATGCCGGTACCGCTGCCACGTCGGTAAGTGATCTTGTACCCGAGGGTGCCTTTGACATAGGCGAGGACATGATGGATCGCTTTCCAGTGTGCAGGGCGAGGGCTTTGGACAAATGTGGCAAGGCGATTGACACTGTATGCGATATCGGGTCGAGTTGTGTTTGCGGCATGCATGAGCGAGCCAATGGCTTCACGATAGGGTTTGTCTGCCATGAAGGTGTGGTCCACGGCAGTCAAGCAGGAAGAGGTGTGGACTTTGGGTTACAGTCAGACATGCCGTAGCGCTCGAGAACACGTTCAAGATAGGGGCGAGAAGAGATGGAGATGATGCCGGCGGCCTCGTCGTACTCAATGGTCATACCGAGTGAGGTTGCCGTACGTGGGACATCAGTAACAGCATACGTAGATCGAATGCCATCTTGTGCTTCCGCCACTGCAGCCCGGATGAGGAAATGCCATCAATGTCATCTGTGTAAACACCAGCGATGGAAGTACCGGGGGGGACGATCTAATGTGGATGGAGGGGTCAGCGCGAGAACGGGTCCATCCAAGCGCAACAAAAGACTTCTTGAGATGATCAGCCCAATTGCGCCCCGACTGCATCATGCCGTACAGCGAGAGTCGCATCAGGCACACCTTCTCCTCTGCACCCTCCACCACGAAGCCTTCTGGCTGCCGCATGTACACCACCTCGTTCATGGGGCTGTTGAGGTATGCACTGACAACATCCATCGACCACATCTTCCACCCTGGCTGGTCCACACATATGGCCCACAGCATCCGCAATGACTCGTACTGGACAACTCCTGCATAGGTCTCGAAAAAAATCAACGCCCGGGATCTGCTGGAAGCCCTTGGCGACAAGACGTGCCTTCCATTTGATGACTGCGCCTGCGATATCGTATTTGAGCGCGTAGACCCACTTGCTGTCAATGACATTTGCGCCTGGAGGTAAATCAACCAATTCCCAGACTCCGCGATCCACAAGTGTCCCGTACTCCTTTTCCATGGGCCCCATCCACAATTCCGGATGCTGCATAGCTTCGCGGAACATCTTAGGGACCGAGGAAGAAGGAATGGTAGAGACGAAATTCGCCCGGGTATGTAGATTCGGAGTCTTGCGAAAAGTAGCCCAGTCTTCGCCAGCAGCTTTGGCAGCCGCCTCGACAGCATCTGACTCCTGCGACGCGATAATCGCGGTGGTGGGAACTTTGGAGCACGTAGAACGACGGGGCTGAGCTACAGCAGGTGCAGGAACGATGACAGGTTGGGTCGGGGGCTGAGCAGATGTGTCTGGAGGTGGTACGACAACATTGGGAATATTAGGGGTCGGATTTGGAACAGCGGGTTGAACGGAAACGTGCGGCTCAGCTCCTCCAGCATCAAAATCTCCCCCTGCTGGAGGAAGTGTTCTGTGCCCCCATCCTTCCTCGAAGATGACATCACGCGAGTTGAAGATTGTACGAGTGGCGGGATTCCAAAGGCGGTAGCTGCCGGTGCCGTTGTAGCCAACGAGCACAGCCTTGATTGATCAGGGATTCAACTTGCCTCCGGCCGCCTCAATCAGAACGATTTTCGCGTATGCGACAGCGCCAAATGCCCGGAGGTGAGCAATATTAGGCACCTTCTTGTAGTACATCTCCCACGGAGTCTTCCCACCGGCGCGACGTCTCGGATGAAACCATTGGAGGTAAACAGCGACTGCGAATGCAAGTGGCCACATACTCTTCGGAAGCCCGGAGTCGGCGAGCAAGCATCGTCCAAACTCAACTGTGGTCCGAATTCCGCGCTCCGCAGGCCCATTCTGCGAGGAGGAATGTGGTGTCGTGACTTCAATTAAGATGCCTGCCTCGGCACAGAAATCCCGCCAAAGGTGATTGATCCACTCGCGGCCACCATCGACTCTGATTTTCTTCAGCCTCTTCCCGGTCTGAGTCTCAAACTCTGCTTTAAAAATCTTGAAGGCAGCGAACATTTCAACCGCTGTCTTGTGAGCGAGAAAATAGGCCCATGGTGCAGCGGAATGACCCTCGACAAGGTGCATTAGCCAATGTTTCCCGCCGATGCCGGTCACTTGTGATGGACCCCACAGATCCATATACACACAGTCCCCCAAATACTTCTCAACCTCGTGAATTCCATCAAACAGTCTATGTGCATGCTTGCCGAAGATACAATCTTCACATAGGCCGTTCATATCTCCAGAGAGGATACTGAGGCCGCTGACATGGTTCCCCGAAACCAGTGCATCAAGACCCGAGTTGCCGATATGACCGAGGCGGCGATGCCACACCTCTTTGCTGGCCGGGAGATCTCGCGATCTAGCGACCCAGGCAGCAGTTATACCGGCATCATCAAAATCCAGGTGGTACATGCCGTTGATCAGCACACCCTTCATGAATGGTGAGCCGTCGGGTTTCTTGAAAATTGCTTTACCCTGACCGAACTGAACAGAGAAGCCTTTAGAATCGAGTTTCGCAATGGAAATGAGGTTGGCGGTAATATCGGGAGTGTGGATCGCCTCCAGGCTAAGTTCTGTTTTCTGGCCATTGTATGTGAACATTTTATGCACGGTTCCAGTAGCCAGAATGCGGAATTTCGAGCCCTCGGCTGCATTGCCTTCACGGGCTTCAACCGGATGATACTCGACAAAGTCCTTGCGTCGCCAAAAGCAGTGCTCTGTTGCAGCCGAATCACCAACAACGATATATTTTCGCGTCGCAGGGATATCGGCTATGAAAGCTTCGACAGGTTCGGAGGCGCCAAGAGCAGTCCAACGGTGTTCACTATACCAGTGGGCGAGATCAAATGATGGGTCGAGGAGATTCTCCGTGAGTAGGACGGTTTCTTCGCCGGTCAAGTTGTCCATCACAATATGCTCGCTATCAGATATCTGATAGATGAGGAACCTTTTCTCCTCCTGGCACCCGACGTCTCCCGGGAACGGCTGCGATTGATGCAAAGTCTTTTCTGTGTTCATCGTCGCTAACCCACGGCTATCAGTTGGACTGTCATCATTTGGCGTGTAGAGTTCTCAACCGGTAGAGGGGGTGAATTTATCGCTGACTGTGAATTGGCTAGATCCATCCACAATTTCAAAGTCCTCCGACTGCGACGACCCGCAGGAGAGCAGTAAATCGAATTCGGATGAGAACATATCCGGAAATTCAATTTCTTGAGGAAACAGCGCAGGTATGGTTGCATCTGTAGCTTCACCCCAACTCATGAATGGTCCCATTCAGGACGAGAAGGGGTCGTGGAATAAATGGGGGTCCCGACATCCGGCGGCAACAGCGTAGTCTGGGTAGTTCCGGTGGGTGGAGGTGGAGGAAGGGGGATCGGAGGACGAGTCAGAGTGCTGTCGAGGTAAGCTCCCAAGCCACGGGCTTTGGCAAGTGCGTTAATCTTTGTCCTCCAGCCTATATAGCCAGTGCCATCAAACTTCTCCCCATCTGGTAGAAGCGGCACTCCGAGGGAATTCGAGGTCATCGGGGGGTCTGTATACGTGACTACAACAAAATAAATGTTGCAAAAATCTTCGCGAGAGTCGGTTGAGTCGTAGTTTCACTGTATCAAGGTGCGCGAGTATAATCCAAGAAAGTTTAGGCAACGGGGCCCATAACCTGTTAGAAGAAGAACTCAGTCGGGCACGATCAGGTGAACGACTATATATTATCAGTACCTGTTAGAAGAACTAAAGGATAAATAAGTAAGAGAGAAATCGGAAGTAAGTAGAAGGAGAACATACCTCAGTCGGGCATGATCAGGTGAACGACTGAGGATGCTCTCCGTAAGTATGGCAGCTTAAATAACAGACCGAAGCTGTATGAAGCTGTAGCTAAACTGTATGTAGAGCTGTAGACAATGGGAGAAATAGCTGTGGACAATGGAACGGAAATAGCTGTTACATGATTAAAGGGGATCGGTCTGCGCAGGCGGGCAATGCCCGCCTGCCGGCTATATGGCTAGCCGAGCCACCACTTCAACACTTGTCCAACCGTCGATGGCTCAGTCCAAATGGAAAGAAGCAAGGCACATAATTTCAGCCCAAGTCCGGGATTGAAATCGGCGCAGCTGTGTCAGATGTTGACTTTTGACTGGCTGATCCCATGTTACATAACCGATCAGCGAAAAATCCACGAAAGTGACAGGGCAGCACAAAGGGGATGATGCTGGCTCTCTACAGAGTGGACGGGTGCCAAATACAAGGCCAGGCGAATGGAAATGAAATGGTGTAGTTTGTGGGCCTCAGAATCATAGCATGAGGTGGATGCGCAGTGTTAAGTGCAGATGAGGACAGTCAAAGTGGTGAGCAAAGGGCAATATTAATGGCAGGAGTAATGGGCAATGGGCAGAGGGCAGAGGGCAGTGGGGAGACCACGTCAGGAATGAACTATTGTTCCCACAGAGTGCCTGAGTCTCAGCAGGAACGGAACGAGACAATGCCGACCGGGGTGGTGGTGGTAGTGGTTTTGTTGTTGTTTCAGTCTCAGTATCTGTTACATTTGTGCACATGGACTTTGGTCTGTCTCTGATCTCTGACCCCGTGGATATACTGGTAACTAGGGGAACACAGCCACACCCTGATTAGGTCTTGTGAGCCGCCGGCCAGCCCACATAAACACACCCTCAGAAGTTATGGGCAGCCCGGCTCATTATCCCACCAGTGCCCTGCCCCACTCCCGCCCCATAGCCACGCTTGACTGCACCTCCAAGCCGCCCACGCACAGCCAGGCTCTTCTCCCATGATTATCACAGTTAAACTTCCACTGCCGATCCCAACTGATCCCTTCCTTGTGTCACATTTTTTTGTTGTCCTTTCAACCTTGTAGTTTCCCAATGTTTTTTATTTATATTTGAAGCTATGTATGGGAACTGCAGTGGAGCAGCTAGCCAAGGTGCAGCAGGCCAGAGGTATGGGGAGATCAGGCTACCTGTGGTGAGCTACTGTGAGCTGTGGGCAGCCAACTAACCGAAGCTAGCCACATGTGGCTTAGCTGACTAGCCAAAGCCCTGTCAGCTATCTTAGGTGAGGTGATGCTGTGGCTATCCACACTCTGAACACAGTGAATGTTGGCGGATCAACAGCCATTACAGCGGACTGATTGTCGACCAAAGATTTTGTTGGAGGCAATGAGGAAGAGGCACCAGTATTTCTTTGTGCATGATTTATCCCGCGTCCTGAATCTGCCCTAGATTCCCTTCACCCAAACCAGGAGAGGGTGTACTAGGTACTACAACATGGTCGAGGACATCGAATAGTTCATGCGCGAGCACCACGCGAGAGGATGTGTATTGAAGTAGCCAATGGTCACCCCAGCACACACAACATATTTACGGTTCTTCGAAGAGATAGCAGATGAGGTTCTGGACGACTCGTACATTGACACTATTTCCAATCAGCCGGTACTTAGTCTTCCGCGAGATACCCTCTGGCCAGATAAATGTTTGCTCTGGTGGATCACTGGAACTGCGAGGCAGGGTGAAGGAAAACAGTCGCAGTAGTTCCTCCGGAGAAAAATATCGCAGTCGCAATGTGTCAAGAGTTCGCACTGCGTCTGCAGAACTGGAAGAGGACTGTGCTTGAAGGAATGCATCAAAGACGGTTGTTGTCTAGAGGGAGGTGAGTTCAAATACAGACGAGAAATGATATGAACTACATCTTGTTCCTCATTCATTTGCAATATAGATCCAGCTCGCTCAACCAGTTTCGTGTAGCCTGCAGAAACATCAAAAAATGTAAAGGGAATACGAAAAGGGAGGCGATACCTCGCGTAAAACAGCATGTCCGTCGAGAGGAAGGAAGCACGATGTCGAACAGTCGTCCCCATTGGTTTAGTACCTTATCCGGGATTCCATATCCTTCGACAGGCTCAGGATCCAGATATTCTCTGATTTCATGGATGCCATCTGTGTCGTCCGGGTTGGATTCCGGGTCAACTAGGCGAAGATCTACCCATGTTGCGTCCCCACGGCCAGGGATATACCGCAGCGTCTCTCCATCTCCATGTTGCGGGTGTCGGAAGGAGAAGGGGGATCGCTTGGCTAGGAGGTAATAGCGGAGGCGGGAATTTGGGATTCCAAACTGCAGCGGGGTGAGCAGAAATTCAGCCACGGTGTACCCAAGGCTGCGCAGGGTCGATACAAGAACCAGGCGAGTGCTCGAGTTCTACGGGTGGTGTGAGAGGAGATTTCATTGGAACGCTGCGTCAGAATTTACTTCGAAACCTCCGACATTTTCAACAAGAAAATGTGTGGGGTGCGCATCCTCTCTGGCGAGTTCGGGAAGAACGTCCTGGACGAGGTACAGAAAAGACGCGGCCCGCGAATCCGATTCACCTTTAGCAGATGGGTTGAGCACAGTGTAAGGCTGACAGGCGGGGGACAGTAGCCATAAAGCTGCGTTGATTTGTGCCAGGTACGACGCGGTCAGTGTGGATATGTCCATCTGTGTGTGCGTCAGAGGACGCTTGGGAGTCTAAATCTGAAGGAAGCTCACCTTTGTAGCGATTCTGGGACCAAAATTGGCAGAGTAGACCTCACAGGCGCTGTGGTCCCAGTCAAACGCATGTGTGACGGAGGCGGGCGCATTGCTTCGCGATAGCGCCAGATGTAGACCCCCTGAGCGTAGCTCGGCAGAGTGACTCGAAAGACCTGAGTTCACGCACCGATACCACTGTAGAATTCAAGCGCCTTCATGAGATGGGCGTTGTGGTTGAACTGTCGGATGCGAAGTGTTGGCGGATCAATCTGGTCCGAACTTGGTCCTCGCATCCATGGCAGATTTTGCAACCTCCGACGCCGATAGACTACGGATCGCAATAGTGAGTGTACTGTACTGCTACGAATCAAGGAATGACTTCTTCAGGCGTTGACAGCACTGAAATTCAAACCGATGGGCCAATCCTGCGCGGGTAAATTCTCGATGTTTTCCTTCCATTTCATTTGCACTGAATAGTTTCAGCATACGTTCTGGAACTGCGCTCTCTATTTCCTCCATCCACGCCAGCTGCTCCGACGGCCGATGGATCCTGGAAAAATCACGCACTTGCACTGGAGATGGATCTTGCCGCGTTAAAAGCCAAATACGAGGCCGAACAAATCAGTGCGTCAGATTTTTTTCGTGAAAGGCCTTTTTTTATTGCATGATTTAGAAACGGTCTTGGCTGCCACGGCGCCTCCTACCGAAATTCCGGCCAGCGGGAGTCAACCCCCGAAACGCAAGCCGAAAAAGAAACCGACTGACCAGCGGCCGGATCCTCCTGCTCGTGCTAGCCTTGAAACCGTGCTTGAAGATCTGAACGCCCGTATGTTCTAGTTCTTGAAGACACCCGACCCTCGGCTCAACGTCTTGTTACAGAACCTGACTTTGTCGCCCTCCCCACATCGGACTCGCTATTCTCAACCTTTTCCTCGTTTCAGCAGCTTACCTGTGCGCTTGCCTCATCTTCAGCCACCGTCACGGCCGCACAGCGCTCTCTTCTTTTGTCGACGACGACCCGCGCTCTCACGGCTCTCGCAAACATCCTGCAACCCATTTTGTGTTCCGCCGAAATAACAGTGCCCTCCCAGGCCGCGACCTTGCAGACTGTAGCCATCTTGGTGCACTATCTGGTGTCATCTTCTCTCCCCTATTTATTGCGCAAGTCTAAACAGAGCACGAACCAGCCAGCCACAGTGTCCTCCCTTCTGAACAAACTCCTCGACGCCCTAATCACACTCATATTCCACCCTGTCTTGGAGTCTTTCACCCCCCTCTCACAGAGGTATCTGACGTCCCTCTTTTCGCCGACGTCCCCCGCAGCGCTTCCCGCCGACCTCCGACTTGACGTGTTGCACATTTTCCAGAGCGCGTTCTCCCCCCTTGTTTCGTCTCCATCGGGCTTCGAGGTCAACCTGCGCGGCACCCTCGCCTTGAATGCACTGCGAGAACTAGAAAGTCTCTTTGCTGCTCGCATAACAGACGGCGGCACACGACCCTGGACGCACGACACTCGTGTGAACTCGCTGGCGCGGCAGGACGCGCTCTGGTATCATTGCACTGCGCTGCACATTCTCTTCACTCCACCGAAAGACTCTTCGACATTGGGATCGCCGGTATGCGCTGATGGGGCGGTTTCTGAACGCCAGATAGTCGACGCCCTTTCGCGGATCCTCAGCCGCTGTCGCGCGTCTACGAAATTCGGGAGTGTGTCTGGCACGACAGATACATGTAATGGAGAAATCCCGGCCCGCGATTCTGACATCGACGACACGCCAAACGATCTCGACCGGGAGGTCGTCGACGAGGTAGGCTACGGCATGATTTTGGGCGTCATTGAGCGGTATTGGCGCTGGACCGGAGAAGTTCCGCAAGACGCGGCGCCATGATAGTCTCCGCGCTTACTTTTCGACGTTTTTCGCACGAGATTCCACTCAACCGGTCAGTTTGAATAGAAGCTCAATGTTGTATGGTTGCCGGGCTGTCGTTCGAATCCGTCCACAAATATCCACCCTCGTTTAGTGTTTTCCCTCGGCAATTCTCTGACCGCATTGGGCATTCTTCCTTCCTTTGCCCAACGTCTCAGAAAATTCTACGACGTCAAGCTCGTTCTTGCAATCTGTTTACTTCCCCATTCACCGTGGTCTGCTGAACATGCAATTTATCCAACCTCATTCAGAACCGCAATTCGAGGCGCGTGCCATTCTGAAGGACTTTCGCTCTTCTCAACTTCCGCGGACGGTGCCTCTCTCTTTGTGGCTATTCAGACACCTCCTCTGGACACCGAAGGAGGCCACGCGGGACCGCAACCACGTAAACCCACCAATTAAACCTAATCACCAGAGAATCTCGTTCCTTGCTTCTTCCAGTTCTCAATACGGTCGCCCTGCCAACAAACAGCGCTTCTCCCTTGCAGGTTTCCGGAGCCCCCGAGGCCGCAAGGACCTCGGATATGGCCATCCAGATGGCCATCGTATGTGGATTTTAGAGTAGTTCCCGCTGCCTTCTAAGTTCTTTGATTAGAGCATCCGCTAACCAATCTCTGGTCTAGTATCTGGATTAAGCACCGCCAGCGCTCAGCTTTTACCCCCGCACCGCCCGCGTCTGATTTCTTTCGAACCGGATGCAGAATCAATATTAGCCCAGATTTCTACCACTGATTCCCCGCACTGCAGAGCATCTCCGCGGGCGAGTGCCCCCCGGATGCGGAAAGTGCCTATTTTACGTCCGGCGGGCCGCGCGCGGCCCAGGGGATTCCATGCCTCGCGTCCGGCGGCGTGGGGCTGGTTTGGGTCGGGCGAGTCCCGCAAAGCAGGCACCGCGCCGGGGTGCGCCCGATCTCATCCGCGGCGCAGCGCAATCGCAATCGCCCCACCCCGGCTCTCTCCGCGCACACGCCACAGCAGCCACACTAATCTGCGCCTGCGAACCCGATACCCCAAAGCAGCGAACAGAGACCCTCGACGACATCGGAGCACCAGCCTGTCCATCAGCCGTGCACATTAATCGCGGACAATTGCGTCACGGAGGGCCTCCGGATCTCGCTGCGGCGCCTCCCATAGGCCCGCGCGAGCGCTGATCGGGGGTGAACACCAACATCCGTTGCCTCGAGGCCAGCAGATGAACAGAGCAGGACAGAACAGAACAGATGGATCGAATGCGCACACAGATGTACCCCACCCATTCAGCGATGCGTGAATAGATGCAGAATACATAGCCTCTGCGGTGCTGACGGGATTCCCCGGCGACCGTATGGCGCGCACCAGGACGTTCCCAGCGCGGCGCCACCATGCCCGCGTCGGGAGTGATATGCACATAGCATTCATAAATCGTACCCTTAGGTCGATCGTGGCAGCGGGCTCCGCATCCCATTAGCATGATACCGACCTATTAACGCGATAACGACCTATTAACATGATACCGACCGACCTATGAGGATCCTACCGGCCTGATAGCACCTACCCCACCCACCGGACGCACTTTGTTGCCGGGCTGCGGTGGATGGATCACAGCAGAGATGGATAGATGGATGGGACGGGATGGGGACGGGACGAGATGGGATGCACATGCTGCACGTTCGCTCATTTCCGCACCTCTGGGTGTGCCTATAACCTCTCTCGGGCGGGAGGGAGGTGCCTATGCTATAACGGGCGGCCGGCAAGTTGCGGACGGGCTGCGCGGGACGGCGGGGACTGAGCGGGACGGGGACCTCGCGAGGGCGTGGGGAAGGTTGATTGGTAAGACACGGGTCCCATTTGTTCGTTCATTGGCTAGAGGGCGGCGACGATCCCTACCTTGACCACTTGTAGAAGGCACGAATAAACAGAGAGGGGGGGAAATGAAGGGAAGAGAAAGGAAAAGGACGACACCTTCCATTGCGCTGTCCGTGCGAAGGAGCACGACATGGTGCACGCACGGCAATGGCCGCGACGCGACACGACGCGGACAATGAAGGGGCGTCCAAGAAGAATCGCTGGAACGTGCGAGTGCTTTAGGGTGACCTCGCGGAATAACTTGTACTCGGTCGATGTCGGGCTCAGGAAAGACAGCAATTATCAGTGTTAATTTTGTTTTCCGTTTCCTTTCGCCGTACATGCACTCGTCTACGCCTACCCCCAGGCGCGATACCGTTGCCTCGTCGGCGCGGCGTGCGCCGTGCGCTGCGGGTCGTACCGCGGCGGGCGCCCATACTTGGGCTGCGGTTTGTCTGCACGAAGGCGCATCAGAAATTGCAAAACAACCCCAAAAGGAAACGAAAAATAGAAAGAAAGAAACTCACGCAATTCGTACCGATAGATGCTCCCCACGTACTTGTCCCACACCTCGCGCCACATATGGACCCCGCCCCGAGCGCGCCGTTGAGCCCCCACTGCTTCGCGAACGCGCGCACGTCGAACCCGAGCCGCGCGCTGTTGGGGACCACGGGCATCCCGAGGCGCTGCGAGAGCGTCACGATGTGCGCGAGCGGGTCCTCGCCGCTCTTGGGGTGCGGCAGCCCCGCGTTCGGGTGCGTCGGGTGGTGCATGTGCCGGGCGCGCCGGCCCACCGCCTGCGCGACGGCGGCCTCGACCGCCGCGCCCGCGGCCTGGTCGCCCGCGGCGCGGTCGCGCAGGCTCTGTGTGAGGCGCTCCTGCTGCGCGGTGAGCAGCACCTCGGTGTTGCGCGTGTAGCGGTGGCCCACGAGCGGCGGCTGCGGGAGGAGAAGCACGGTGTAGCGGTGGTAGGGCGTACCGCGCTGCGGGTGCGGCGGGATGTAGCGCGTGTGCGTGTTGAGGAAGGGGATACGGCCGACGTGCGTGGCGGAGAGGGGGATGTTGGGTCTGCGGGGGTGGGTGAATATACGGACGGAAGACAGGAGGGGAAGCCGCACTTGAGCCAGTGGAGGAAGGTGGTGAAGGTCTGGTTGGCCTCGTCGGGGACGTCGGGGTCAACGAGCAGCATCGTGTAGAGACGGACGTCTGTGTGGAACACGTTCACGTACAGCTTCGGCGGGACGCGGGTCTGAAAAAAAAAGATAGTCAGTTGTGGAACAGAGAAAAAACCTCCAGGCGGTCCTGACCTGCTGCGGGGTCAAGTAGTTCCCAGGAATGACCTCCTTGAACGTGTTGACGCGGCGCTGGAAGGTGTTGCGGCGCATGAGGCTGTCAAAGTGCTCGGGCATGAGACGCGCGGTGAGGTGCAAGTCGACGGTCGGGTGCAGCACGGGAAGGACGTCGGGGATGACGTTCATCTGGTGGATGCGTTCCATGAGCAGGTCGAGGTCGCCGTCCTTGCGCCAGCGCTGCTCTACGAGGTGCCGGTGCGAGGGGATCGACAGGTCCGCTGCGCGTGGGGTCAGTCGTATGCTTATAAGAAAAAAGGAGAAGACGCACCCATGCCGTTCTGGACGCTCCAGCGCACCTCGGGAAGGTTGACCTCGCTCTGCACGTCGAGTATATGCAGCTTCGCGCGCATCTTCTCGAGCTCGCTCTCCAGCGCGCGGCGTGCCTCGCCCTCGATCTCCCCCGGCGCGCTCAGCGTCTGATGCGCGCGCGCCACCTCGCGGCGCATCGCCCCCGCCTCCTTGCGCACGTGGCGCGCGTCGACGCGGATGACGCGCAGCGCCTCGTCGTACGCAGGCAGAATCCCCTCCGGAATCGGGCGGTTCCACCGCCGCGGCCGCGCGAGCGAGATGTCGGGGCGGCCCATGCGCCTGCGGTTCCGCCGGCTCTGCAGGATGTGCGCGCTCGCGAGCTTGCTGCGCAGCCACGCGGGGAGGCGGCCGCGGCGGCCGCGGCGCAGCGGGCGCGTGTGGTGGAGGGTGTGGAAGCCGAGGCGGAAGCGGGCGACGCGGGCGCGGGGGTTGGTGAAGATGGCGGCCATGCGGCGGCGGCGGAGGCGCGCGCGGTTGGCGGTGCGGGCGTGGTGGGCGCGCGGCTTCGGTTTGACCCATTTCTTGGGCTTTGGTGCGCGGGCTTTGCGCGTGAGGCGGCCGTGCTTCGGCTGCTTCGGCGTGTGCACCTTGGGCGCCGCGACGACAGGCGGGCGGGGCACCATTCCCAGCGGGCCCTTGCTCAGCGGGACAGCCACCGCGGTTTTCTTTGCGGGCGGTGGAGGGGGTTTTTGGCGACCAGCAGAGGAGGAGGATGTGGTAGCGACATTGCGGGCTGCGTCGGGGCCTAGCCGCGGTTGTCGGCCGAAGCAAGCCAAGGGGAGGTCATTCCTGAGCAGCGGGCGGGCACACAGGCGGCCCAGGCGCAGCATCCAGCGAACCAAAAAAATATTGTGGTGGAAAAAAGTTACGCGCTGTTTGCGGATGTTGCTCTGCGCCTTCTCTTCTGAACCACGTCTTCAGCTTGTGTTCAACCGCCGCGGTGAGTAGGAGGCTGCTATACTGCTTTAGGCTGGGAACAGAAGTCGAATTCGGCGTCAAATAAATGCAAAATAAATGAATGAATCGACGACAGCCTGCCAGTGTTCGAGTTCTGCTACTCGCCCCGCGGTCCCAACCAGAACGCGGCGGGCAGTCAGCGTCGTCCGTCCCCCGTCGACGCCATATGAACGTGGCCAGAGCAGAGAACAGAACCTCTGCGTCACGTCGTTCTCGCAGGTGCGCGCAATATGTACGTTGAAACGTTGAACGCCAGTGGCGGGAGAAGTTAGAACAGAACCGCTGTATGCATCTGGTCCCCGCTGCGCCACGTCGCTTCATGCTGCTTCATGTGAGCTGCACGAGAACAGGCGCTCCCCGCTGGTTGCGCCACGTCGTCTTTCTTCGCCAAGCACAACCTCTCGAGACTTCGTGGTCCTTCGCTTGTCCTTCGCGAAACATCCTCTCTCCTTTCCCTTGAAACCTCAAGTTCATCTTGAACACATGCTCGCCCACCTCCACCCACCTTGGCATCTATTCCTACCCGAATTTCAGCGATCCCGCCTGCAGCAAATTACGCGTGCTGATCCCGAACCCAACGCGCTGATCTACCTGATCTCCCTACCTACCCACTCGCCGATCTCTGATCCCTCTGATCCCCCGAAACCAAGTGGCAAGCCCAAGGCCCAGACTGAGACAGTCCAAACCGAAACGCATCACCCCCCGACGTCGCTTGCCCTTTCCTGCTACAGTATTCACCCGTTATTTCATCTACTCATCCATTTCACCCATTCACCATTCACGCATTCACCCATCCAACCACATGATTTCGATTTTTCCTCCGCCCAGCCGCGGCTCTCGCTTAATCCAAAGTCACGATCCCAAATATCGCTTAAATCCCGCGTCGCGGAAGAAACTCACCGCTACCCGAAAGTATGCAGTGACAGGAACCAAGAAAAAGAATAATTCGAAGCACAAGTTGATTGAAGTTCCCCGGGCACGCGAGAGTGGGTCGTCCGACCTCAGGGCCAACGGGCCGCGCCGAATTTTCGGACGCGGAAATAACTTTTGTTGCGTTGTGTTGGATCTACAACTGTTTTAATTTTTTTCCGCCTCCGAAGTCTGAAGCTCTTCGGATTAATATTCTCATTCCGTACCTCCGCTTCAATATTCCCAATTTACATTAATACATACAATGATACATATGTACACATGTACCTCCTCTACGGAAGTCGCCGCTCGTCTGCCCCTTCATTCAACCCTTCATATTCATATCCACCACCCACCCACCCCTCCTAAGTCCTAAGTCCTACCTGCCGTCCCTCGTCCGTTCTGAATCCGCAACCCTGCACATACATAATGGCAAACTCCCCTGTCCCTGTCCCGGTCCCCCTGGTGACTGAGAAACGGACCCAAACCCAAAGCACACCACACGACGGAGGCAAAAGAAATCTGTGATAATAATTAATCGAGAATTGAGGGGCCTGTCTAGAGCCCGGAACCCGGGTCTGCGCGGGGGCGATCGCGGGGTGCGCAGACCGGGACGTCGGCTCGCGAGGCTGTTGTATCACAGCTCGGTCGCTGTGCCGGTTCCGGGTTCGTGTACCTACTACCCGGTGCAGTGTATGTAGTACTGGACAGCGTCCGGAGCATGCATACACACAGCTCCAGCTTCAAGTTCCGGGCTGAATGTACTCGACCGCACAGTTATTCGTAGCACGTCCTAGTCGATTGATGTCATCGTACTAAATTCATGCGGAGTCGATGCACTCAACTCACGCGAACGAATCCCAACTCACTCAAACGAATCCCAATTCACGCGAACGAACATTTAAATCCCTCTAAACCCAGTATCATTTTAAAACGTAGTAACGATATCCCAAAAAGAAACAACAACAGCAGCAGAAATCGCCGCGCAAAGGAGGTACACAACACGCCCCAGCAAGGGGCGATACACGGGCAGGTAAGGTAAGTATACGGGGGCGGGGCGGGGGGGTAACGCAGGTGGTATAACAACGCAGTAGGTATAGCACAAAGATGCGTAGGTAGCACAAAGAGGTGCAACGCGGCAAGAAATATGTAGACGAAGGGGCAGGGCGGTATTATCAGGCGGGTACGGTAGCGGAGGGAGGCGGAAGGCGAGTAAAGGCATAGCTATGATATGGATGTGGTAGAAGTACAGTGGTGGTGGCAGATGGCAGGCGGAAATGTGCAAGATCATGGGCGGGGGGATTGCATGATAAAGAGCAATAGGGATAACGGAATATACAGCAATAACGATAGGTGGAGAGCGGGTGATGGGGGGCTCAGAACGTCGAGAGGTGCAGCGGGCACGCTCGAGGACGACGGGCTCGGGCTCGGCTGCGGGGAAGCGGTACTGGAAATCTGCATAAATGATGAGTAAAGGAAAGAGGGAGGAGAGAGGAAAGGGAACGCACCACCATCGCGAATAACGGGGTTACTCCGCCGCCGCCGCTCCTCCGCCTCCTCGCGCTCCATCTCGAGCTCATACGGGGCCTTGCCACCGATGATGGGCACGCGCACGCCGGGGTCGGGGGTCTCGGGCTTGGGCTCCCAGCGGCCACCGCCGGTGGCCTTGCAGAGCAGCGACGCGCGCTTTAGCGGGTACGCGTCGAGCTCGCCGTACGAGCGCTCTGGGCCGAGCGGCAGCGGGGACGTCGCCGCGAGGCAGGGCGCGTGCGCGTGAGGGCGGAGACGGTGGGGGAGGGGAGCACGCAGGGCGAGGAACAGACAGAGTCGTCTGAGGGCGGGGAGGAGGCGGCGCTGGTGGAGGCGGAGCGCGGCTTGAAGAGGGCGATGGGGGAGGAGAGGCTGAGGAGGGAGGCTGCGCGGACGGGGGCGAGGCGCGGGGGCAGCTCGGGGGTGCGGCAGCCGTGGATCTGGTCGTAGCAGTCGTCGCAGACGCGGGCGGTGAGAATGGGGGACGCGGGGCCCTCGAAGACAGTGAGGGGCGTGTTGCGCGGCGGGTGGAGGAAGGCGAGGTTAGACGCGTCGAGAAGGGCGGTCGAACGCGAGGTACAGGGCGCGCAGAAGACGCCGCCGCACTTGCGGCAGTGCTGTAGGGCGCGTTGGTTAGTGGCAATCGAATGCAACACGATCGAATGGACGTACGTGTCTGCGCTCGAAGATGGAAAAGGGCACGCGGCAGTAGAAGTTGTCGCAGTGGGCGGCGTGGGCGTCGGCCTTCCACAACTGCTTGGGCAACAGAACTGCGAGGTGCTCGTTGGGACGCGGAACGGGGTCGACGCGTAGGGGCGCGCTGCTTGTGCTCGCGATGCTGGTGTCGCTGCAGGTGCTGCGGGTGCTGCGGGAGGAGAGGGAGGAGCAGGAGGGGGAGGAGGAGAGGGCGGAGGATGAGGAGGCGGGGGAGGCGGGCTGCATCTGTTGGATGTTGAGAGAAGAGGCCAAGGCGAGTGCGAGGGCGGACATGGATCAACTCTGGTTGGCTGGGAATTAAGTACTCGGCCATCGCATGGCTGATCGGGGATATATATATATTTCCAAGATCTCCTTGCACAGATCTCGATCGCTTACGCTCGGTCTCTTTCCACCACGTTTCCGGCCATAACTCGGACACATCCAGCAGCCCATCCGCTGTCCCCGCACAACACACTACACCACCACCAACTGATATCCCTGCCGTCCTCCCATTCGCCCACCAACACCCCGAGTCTCCACTGCGATTTTCCCGAAATTACCAAATCGGGTAACCCCTTCTGGCCCACGACCCTGGCTTACCAGCCGAGGCAGCAACCCCCAAAGCAAGTAGCTGTACGTCCAGCAAGCTCGGTGGCTGCCTCCCCTTCCCTGCCTTCGTGCCCTTCCTCGGACGCCCCACACCGCCCAGGCACACACGTCAAAGAACCGCCCCGCGGATGAGCTAACGCGTGCGCGACGCCGGCCGGTCCGCCGCGCCCCCAGCCAAACACGCGCAACCCCACGGAGCCCAAATTTGCTTTTCCCGGATCAGAGCACGAGGATCCCACGGCAGAGTGCACGCGAGCCCGCAGGGCTGCGCTAGCCCGCCTGATCGTTGCCTGATTCCGCCCAAACACAGGCACGCCCTCTTCACCACCTATCATCCCACCCGCCAGCAACCCGCCCCGCTTGGCTCTCTTTGCCCGCATCGCAACCACCTATCACCTCGCATCGCACGACATATCCAGCCACCGACGGCCTTCTCCACCCCCACCCGCCCACGCCCCCTTCTTCTCCCCGCGCATAATCCTCCGACGCGATCGCGTCAGCACCTCTCCCCCGCGGACACGTCCCCCCGTCCGTCTTCCGTTATACCTCTGTCTCACAATGTACGGCACACACGTCCATCATCTGCATATCATAACAGCATCCAATCCACCACCCTAAACTCTCTCTTACCAATCCCCGCCAATCCGCCAACCCATCCCCATCCGCGCCCCTCCGCCCTCCCTCCCCGTCTATCTGTCCGTCTGTTCTATCAGATTCTCCATAGATAGATCCCGTACTCGCTGCCTCGAGGCTTAATATCTACCCCAATATCTACGCCCATCTATCAGGCGCGAGTCGAAATCCCGTCGCATTAGGATGCTATACATGTAATCTATTCTAGCAGGGGCATTAACGCAGGGTAGCACCCACTGCGAGCCGCCTTAATGGGGCCTACATTATCATCCGCGACGTGCTGATTGACGCCCAGAGTTGTGTAGGGTGTACGGCAGCGCCAGCGGAGGCGCGGAGTTCCTCGGTCGCTCCGCCGCCCGGGCCCTCGCCCGACGCCCACGCTCTCCCCTTCTCATTCCCGCTCGCAGTACTTACATTGCGTTCCCTACGCCGAGTTCGGGTCCGAGTCCCCAGCGAGTTCCCGCCGGCGGCGTATTAATATAATATCCCCGTCCCCGTCCCGTCCCCGACGAGAAAGAAAATCCCACTGTCCTGCCCCCGACGATTATCCGCCCCTCCCACGCTCGGTTTCGGAGCAAAGTGGGACCCACGGTGTCGCCGGGGCGGAGCGCAGCGGCACGGCACGATGATGTCCACGGGCTCGGGTCGGGGGCGCGGGAATCCGGATTGGTATGTACAGGATTGGGATATGTACATGTACAGCTGGTACATGCAGCGAATCAGCAGAGGATTGCATACATACACGAATACATACACCCGTCGACCGTGGGTCCCATAACTTGACCGCCCTCGCCTACATAGCCGCCTACATATAACCAAGCACCGGCTCCGAAATCCCGCCCCGCCATGCGACCTGCCCGTCCTGCCATAATAATAATATGCGCACGTCCGCACTCGTCATGTATGTACACGGAAGACAGACAGCTGGTACATACAGCGAATCAGCAGAGGATGACCGACCTCGCCTACATATTAGCCTCGCCTACAACCAAGCACCGGCCCCGAAAATCCCGCCCTGCCATACGACCTGCCCTGCCATAATAACAATATGCGCACGTCCGCACTCGTCATGTATGTATACGGAAGACACAGGCGCCCGCGCCGTGCAGCCCGTTAATTAACGGAATAGGATTCCGATTTCTGCTGGCTCCCACTCCACAGCCAGCGCTGATCAGTGATCTCCTCGCGCTTCCTTCCTCCCTTGCTCCTTGCTGTCCGCTGATCCCTCGTCTCCGGGCGGTTGCTGGGTGCTTTGGTAATAATATTAATAAGTACTTACTGGAGAACGGGTCGCCTCGTGATTTGGGTTGGGGTGGGGTTGGGGTGGGAGTGGGCGCGGTGATTTGGGAATGGAAGTGTTGGTTGGCGTCGGGCGATTGGCGAATTGTGATTTCGGCGTCGCGTTCGGGTGGAGTGGAGCGGGGAGCGCAAATATGCGGGGTGGGGTGATATCCCCGCCCCGCCCACAGGCTGGGGTGGGGCAAGGAAGGAAGGGAGGTATGATAGTAGCGTGCGTGTTATCACCTGCTCGACGTTTGATTTTAAAATTTGTGGGGTCGACGCGACGGCGGGTACTAGCGAAGATAGACCAAGGGCGAAACCGAGACATGCATATGTCCCACGCCGATCCGACGTCGACCGTGTCTTTTTTATCTCGCGAATGAGTTCAACTAGGTTCAACGTGGACAAATTTTTTCAACAATTTAATCACGCGCTGGGCGGATGTGCGGGTTCGATATAAACGGAGTCGAATTTCACAGAGCGGAGCCAGGTTGTATATCAGCGAGGCGACTCTCGACTCTCGATTCTGGACTGTCGCTCTGGAGGCGAGGCGAGGCGGCCCGGGCCAGGCGGTGGTTGCGTGCCAAGTGGTTACTATACTGACGCGCTGCAGATGCCAGATTGTGGATATCCTGCATACGCTACGAAGAAATTAGAACCCCTCGCTCGCTTATTTACGCGGATCGCCGCCAAGCAACGCAACAGAACGCAACACTAATAGGCAAGAGATTCAAATTTCACCAGCTATTACTTAGGAGATGCGTACGGAGTGGCCCGGGAGTCGGGACGGAGGCGGATTTGTCTCCGGAGCGCTTGCTCCACAGTGATCTGCATCCGCGCTCGCAAAATGTTTAGATAGGGGCTTTGGTTGGATTTTGAATAAATTATTTTGGCGACAATTAATACCGTGTCGTTTGCATGATATTTATTCCTGGCTCGAATTCACGTTTATCCAGTAACACGCCCGTGCGTCGAGCGGGATTAATCGCATTGAACCGTGTGAGATATTCGCATCCCAAGCGCAACACGAAAAATTGCTAGTAGGTACTACTAGCGTGAAATACTTGATGGGCAATCTGATCTCTTTCCCTTCCCAAATGATACTAGCTCGAAAATCGACCTCCGTCCTCCGAGAGTGATTGACATTTCGCGTCTCCGTCCCTCCGAGGACCTCCGTCGATGTATGGATGCGTGCAAGGGATTGTGGCGTCCGTCATGATTACAGAAAAGAGGATCGAAAAAAGAGACACCTATCCGTCCTAGCTCGAATAGCTGACAGGTCCCCGACAATGCATGTGCGCGGGATCACGTCGGCGGCCGCGGAGGCGGCGGCGCGTCGGGTTTGCGAAAGAAAGTTTAAGAAAGCAAGAGGCAGTCCCGAATCATCCTAGCTTGCACTCAGGAAGAAAGATGGATATCATTGACAGGATTCAGATATCAGTTGGGCTGGACCCGCGTTGCGCGGGATTGACGACATCCGTCCCCTGGGAGAATACATATCATAGCCACGGCGAAGAATAGCACAGCGCAGAATCAGAATCAAGGATAGATAAGTTCCCGTCCTTCCTCTTCCCTCCCTCCCGGTCTCTGAGGCGTTGCGCTTCTCCGCGTTCCCCGCACCGCCCAGGCGTCCTTCCAGTTCGCCGCCATATCGAAGCGCGCTGCGAAGCCAATCTATGCGGTGGACGCGAGCGAAGCCTCGCCATCTATGTACGCGCTACGCGGAAAGAAGCGCCCCCCGCAATCTGTGTCCACAGACCGTGATAGTAGTCTATAAACCGTGATTCTGTCTCAATAGCGTCGCGAATCACTGCTGTTTCCATCGCAAATTTGAATAAGGGCGAGCGCGCGGGTGCATGCATGAAATATCTCACTGGAAACGCAGTAAAGTGGGCGGCCGCCGCCCGGGGCGACAATGATGGTTTCCCACTGGATTTTCATCTCAGGTTTTTTAATGCCACGGTAAAGTGCTTTGCTACCTATCCCATCTTCCTTTTACATTTAGTCTATTGAGGTTGCATGCAGCCTAAGTCTTGATAGGTATCATATTTGTAAATTTGTAACATTTTCCACGCTGCCATGTCGACGTAGGCAATCTCGAGTGTCCAGGGCATCCCCGCAACGCTCGCGTGCGCTGATCCGCTGCATGGATCCACCCCCAAGGGTCGGCGCGAAATTTGCCCAGTCCGTCGCGTCGCAGTCTAAAGCGCCCTGGAACCTATACTCGCGACAACTCCGCAGATTTCTCGGAGACAGCCTTCGCAGTCGCGAATTCGAGACCTTTTATAGAGGCCCACATGTTTCGGACTGTTTCGGACCTCTGCTGGCAAACATATCGCGCGTGTTATCCGCGGACCCATAGAGCAGGAGGTGTCAATTCGCACGCTGCCAGCGCCGCGGTCCCGGGTGTCGGTTACGGGATCCAAGGCGCGACGGTGCGGCGAAATTGTTGCGTTGGCTGAGCTGATGTAAGCTGCTTGGTTTGGTTATAGTATTAGCGGTGCAAATACCTCCATGGACGGCAGCGGCGCCAGGGGTTCCTCGGCAGGGTTGATGTTCGCTCCGTGGCGCGCGCCCGACGTTAGTGCCAGGTCTCACCACTGACAAGGAGCTCTGCATGTTTCAATTCTAATACGTATGCACAGTGGGAGGAAACCCAACCATACTCGTCCTAGTTCGTTTTCTTTTTGAACAATTCAGATTGCCGTTGCGAACTTGGAGAGTCCTATCGGAGAGCCCGCCCAGGCTCAGGCTGAATTGTACGGGGGAGGCGCGCCGATTTCAACCGGTCGCGACGATCCCGATGACCCCGCGCCGCACAGAAGCACGCCCGAGCTCGCCCGAGTATATGCCGTTCGCGAGCGCCCGTCGGCTAGTCTACCTCTTTGCCGAGCTTCCCGAGCCGACGTCGAGCTCGGTGCTCATCGTGGGTCGCCGTGGATTCAACTTGAAACTCTGTTCAAACAGCTGTTCAAATCGTTAGGGACCAGGGTCCTAGACCCAAAATAATATCGTAACATTCGAACGTTGCCCTGTTCCGTCGTACGTTGGTGCAGGGTCACCGTCGTCCGCGCAATTTCCCCGCAGGTCGCATTGCCGACAGGATAAATTTATTTGTCGCACGACATCGCTTGGATCGCTTGCGCGCCTTTCTCTCGGTTTCTCTCGGCCCGGATGTAAGTATGTTTCGCGGGCGCTCCGCTTCTTGAGGTGTTGACTAGTATTGACCGGTATTGAGTTGCAGACTCGCCAATATCACGAGCATCACCTCAGATCACGGGCATCACCCCACCTGGCTCCACAACGCAAGCAGCGAGCGAGATTCGGGACAGAAGCTGACGGAAGGGGATCCCAGTTTGTATGTGGGTCATAACAGTTGGTTGCGCTCGCGAACGTGGTATTGGAGTCCGGGCGACTCCAACTCTAGCTCCACCGCGCTCCAGATCGTACCACATGAGCGGGATCGGGCGCTCGTCGGGAATTCTGCACCACATAGTCAGTTATTTGACAATTCACGAGATCCGCGCAAATGTACATGGGTGTCGGCCGGCTCCAAATTGCAATCCTACCGGACCAGAAATATCGCCTAGGCCGTGATAATCGGTCGAGCACATCTCCAAGTCGTATTCTAACCTTGGCGCGCCCTGTTGAAACCGACCCCGAAGTGTCACTGACGCAGGCTCTCATCGAGGGGTCGAAATGAAGAATCATTCCACCCACCTTATTTCCACCTGGTTCGAATATACGGGGTTGCAGTCTTATTCGCTTCCGCGCAGGGATCCTTTTGGTGCCATTTACCTCTGCGACTCGTACGAGGATGAACAGACAAACAAAGGTTAAGGTCCCCGGTGAGCCAGGATTGCTGGCCGAGCCACCCCCGCTCTGATCCCCGCATGGACAAGCCTCACATTGTCTTGATTAATGATCCGCCTTCTGCTTCGTTCATTTTCCTGCTTGCGTTCTTGGCTCAGCAGAGTGAGTGCGAGAGGACCGGCGTTTGCGCGCAGCGCGGGGACCAGAATCAGGCTCAAGCTGGGGCTTGTGAAATTCGCTAGTTAGCTAGTTATTGTGCGCTTACGGATGAAGCGCGTGCGTGTGGACGCATTGTGTGAGTTTGCAGCCTTGATTAACCTCCCGTCCGGTACGCATAGAATGGCGAAGGTTGAACACCGCAAGCTACCGGAAGACCATCGGGCCTGCGACTCTCCACCGCCACATGTACGGAGAAGTGCCTGACGCGATAGGCTCGATGCGCAGCGGATTCGGACACCCACAAAGGAAGTGCGGCAACTCCACCAACTCGCGGAATTCACGCACGACGAGCGAAGAGAACCGCTGGCGAAGTCGGCCACAGTGGGAAGTCGGAGTACCATATCGCCATGGCCGGCTGACGTACTCACGTCGCCGGATGATGCCTTGTTGTCACTGGTATCGGGGTCGGCGATGCTGCGGCGGGATCGGTGGTCTTCGGGGGAAACAGAACACTACAACCGCTTGTGTTCCGGATCTGGCAAGTTGATGGTGTCAGCGAAATAGCCAGGAATATTAACTCGGGGTGTTCCTGAGCGCCGATGAAGTCCGTGTCCTGCGGCACGTGTATAGAACCATTATTGCTTTGTATTACAGTAAGTGTTTCGTTTATGCGAGCGTAACCTGAGCCTGAACGCAAATGAAATCCATTCCACAGTAGCTGCAAGATCCCGAGTTCGGCGCCGTTTGATAAACACTGCAGGGCAAAAGGCGCCCGTATAGGCAATACCCGAACGGGTATGTACAAGGATACACCCTTGAGTTGCCGCTGGGCGTTTACTGGCCGCTGATTGATTGACTTTAAGAGAGTAAGAGGCGCAGTCTTTAACCACTAGGTGAATAAACCGTATCCTTGCCGTGTTCATAGGAGGCCGCACATCCTAGGGCAGAAGCAAGCGATTAGATTCGAGGTATGAGATGCGTCGACGATAGGCAGAGGGGCATCCGCTAAGAGTCCGGTCATCAGGGAATAAAAGCTTCGCTGACTGGTAGAGTCGGGTGTTGGCGGATGGAGGCCAGAGACCAGAAGGGCTGCATAGACGGGCGACCTCATTAAAGTGCGAACGCCGCTACAGCTAGACTCTAGAGGGGAGCTGGTAATAGGCTAGAATTTGTCTCGAGACGACGTTAGCCTTTACGGTTGAGTATTCTCTGGACTAAAATTCGGCCATAGGTAAGTCTCGGAGTTGCGATGGTCGGATTCCGAGGAAGGGGCACATAAAGGCGCGGAATCGAGTCTGGCTCACCATTGGAGAAAGTAAGTACTAGCTGCGCGCATTCTGTATTCAGGTGGGCCAAACAACCTCAGACGTACCATAAATTCGTACCAACCATCTACCGGGATTTAGAATGGCTCCTAGTAGTGCTAAATGAGGCTAAATGGTTCGGTCAGCCGCGCGTCTCAGTCGCGTTCCAGATGATAAAGTGTCACCCACGATGTGAAAAAAGAAAGCGAGGATGCCAAACTGGGGTCGAGACGTCGAGTTGGCCGGCTACCAGTCACAGGAGGGTGAAGAGAGTCAAGACTGAGAGGGTAGAAAAATTCTCAGGTCATGTGCCATTCAATAACATCACGATCACCGATGCCAACATTTCAACATTGTCGTTCGCCCCATATTCGGCCGGACATAGCCGGACATCGAACGATCATAGCCAGCATTTTACTGTCAGAAATAAATTATGCACGTATTATGTTGCCCAGATTATGCACAAGTTATACGAAGGTCTCCGACGTGAGGCTTGCAAGACATGCTCTCCGCCAAATCGAAGAAAGCTCGTATGGTGGGACGTGTGCGGTCCCTCCCTATTTTTACCAGAAGTCCTGGGCTGACAGCGACGCGAGGTGAAACTGGATGACGCCACTATTGCAGGCTCCTAAGTTAGAGGGATGAGCGTAAAATGCGCTTTCTTCTGTATTTCTTCATTTTATTTGAACATTTACATGCACATGAAGTCCTTCTGCACCTCCTGAGGTCTCATACGGATTTCCCTCACTTCTCACCACGGGCTCGACTTGAATACACAATCGATTTTCCAGCTGACAATGCCAAGTAGGGTTACATAATATCCACGGAGTTCCACGGATACGGCCAAGAACCACCGTGGGGCTAGTTCACTAGTGTGGTAGCTGTACGTTGGCGAGAGGGAGTACTGAGCTTGAATCGGGGGCGGGCATGATTTTGAGGAACTACAGGTCCAAGTCCGAAGGGAACGGCCCTGTTGAGTAGGTATGGACAAAATCCATCATAACGTGGTAACAGGGTAAGGCGTGTCTTGCTTATGTCGTCAGTCCAGCGCCAATACCTCTCCATGACACCCAAATCATGCCATAACCAACTTCGCCGATAACTTCGTAGTCGAGATTGTTCGCGGGTCTGTCGGTGCGCTCGGTGTCAGAATCGGGTTTCTGCGCTAGATGTATCGGTCGCTGGCTTGACACTCCCGAAATCATGAGACATGCGACAACGGCCTAGAATTCGCGAAAGGGCGTCTTGGGCTCAGAAACCGCGTCCAGTGTCGATCCTGACGTCCGTGGAGCGAATAGAATGTGCAGCGCAGTGCAATGGTACCAGAGCGCGTCCTGCCGCGCCAGCGAGTTCACACGAGTGTCGTGCGTCCAGGATCGTGTGCCGCCGTCTGTCCGGCGAGCAGATAAGAGACTTTCTGGTTCTCGCAGCGCAGTCAGGGCGAGGGTGCCGCGCAGGCTGACTTCGAAGCCCGATGGAGACGACACAAGGGGGGAGAACGCGCTCTGGAAAATGTGCAACATGTCAAGTCGGAGGTCGGCGGGAAGCGCTGCGGGGGACGTCGGCGAAAAGAGGGACGTCAGATACCTCTGTGAGAGGGGGGTGAAAGACTCCAAGACAGGGTGGAATATGAGTGTGATTAGGGTGTCGAGGAGTTTGTTCAGAAGGGAGGACACTGTGGCTGGCTGGTTCGTGCTCTGTTTAGGCTTGCGCAATAAATAGGGGAGAGAAGATGACACTAGATAGTGCACCAGGATGGCTACAGTCTGCAAGGTCGCGGCCTGGGAGGGCACTGTTATTTCTGCGGAACTCAAAATGGGTTGAAGGATGTTTGCGAGAGCCGTGAGAGCGCGGGTCGTCGTCGACAAAAGAAGAGAGCGCTGTGCGGCCGTGACGACGGTTGCGCATGAGGCAAGCGCACAGGTAAGCTGCTGAAACGAGGAAAAGGTTGAGAATAGCGAGTCCGATGTGGGGAGGGCGACAAAGTCAGGTTCTGTAACAAGACGTTGAGCCGAGGGTCGAGGGTCGGGTTTCTTTAAAAAAGTAGAACATACGGGATTCAGGTCTTCAAGCACGGTTTCAAGGCTAGCACGAGCAGGAGGATCCGGCCGCTGGTCAGTCGGTTTCTTTTTCGGCTTGCGTTTCGGGGGTTGACTCCCGCTGGCCGGGATTTCGGTAGGAGGCGCCGTGGCAGCCAAGACCGTTTCTAAATTATACAATAAAAGAAGGCCTTTCACGTTCACGAGAAAAATCTGACGCACTGATTTATTCGGCCTCGTATTTGGCTTTCAACGCGGCAAGATCCATCTCCAGTGCAAGTGCGTAATTTTTCCAGGATCCATCGGCCGTTGGAGCAGCTGGCGTGGATGAAGGAAATACAGAGCGCAGTTCCAGAACGTATGCTGAAACTGTTCAGTGCAAATGAAATGGAAGGAAAACGTCAAGAATTTACCCGCGCAGGATTGGCCCATCGGTTTGAATTTCAGTGCTGTCAACGCCTGAAGAAGTCATTCCTTGATTCGTAGCAGTACAGTACACTCACTATTGCGATCCGTAGTCTATCGGCGTCGGAGGTTGCAAAATCTGCCATGGATGCGAGAAGGACCAAGCTCGGACTAGATTGATCCGCCAACACTTCGCATCGATCAAGACCGACAGTTCAACCGCAACGCCCATCTCATGAAGGCGCTTGAATTCTACAGTGGTATCGGTGCGTGAACTCAGGTCTTTCGAGTCACTCTGCCGAGCTACGCTCAGGGGGTCTACATCTGGCGCTATCGCAAAGCAATGCGCCCGCCTCCGTCACACATGCGTTTGACTGGGACCAAAACGCCTGTGAGGTCTACTCTGCCAATTTTGGCCCCGGAATCACTAAAAAGGTGAGCTTCCTTCAGATTTTAGACTCCCAAGCGTCCTCTGACGCACACACAGATGGACATATCCACACTGACCGCGTCGTACCTGGCACAAATCAACGCATCTTTATGGCTACTGTCCCCCGCCTGTCAGCCATACACTGTGCTCAACCCATCTGCTAAAGGCGGATTGGATCCGCGGGCCACCTCTTTTCTGCACCTCGTACAGGACGTTCTTCCCGAACTCGCCAGAGTGGATGCGCACCCCACACATTTTCTTGTTGAGAATGTCGGAGGTTTCGAGGTAAATTCTGACGCAAGGTTCCAATAAAACCCCCTCTCAAATCATACATAGAACTCGAGCACTCGCCACGTCCTTGTATCGACCCTGCGCAGCCTTGAGTATACCGTGGCTGAATTTCTGCTCACTCCGCTGCAGTTTGGAATCCCAAATTCCCGCCTCCGCTATTACCTCCTAGCCAAGTGATCCCCCTTCTCCTTCCGACACCCGCAACATGGAGATGGAGAGACGCTGCGGTATATCCCTGGCCGTGGGGACGCAACATGGGTAGATCTTCGCCTAGTTGACCCGGAATCCAACCCGGACGACACAGATGGCATCCATGAAATCAGAGAATATCTGGATCCTGAGCCTGTCGAAGGATATGGAATCCCGGATAAGGTACTACACAAATGGGGATGATTGTTCGACATCGTGCTTCCTTCCTCTCGACGGACATGCTGTTTTACGCGAGGTATCGCCTCCCTTTCGTATTCCCTTTACATTTTTTGATGTTTCTGCAGGCTACACGAAACTGGTTGAGCGATCTGGATCTATATTGAAAATGAATGAGGAACAAGATGTAGTTCATCTCATTTCTCGTCTGTATTTTGACTCACCTCCCTCTAGACTCTAGACAACAACCGTCTTTGATGCATTCCTTCAAGCACAGTCCTCTTCCACTTCTGCAGATGCAGTGCGGACTCTTGACACATTGCGACTGCAATATTTTTCTCCGGAGGAACTACTGCGGCTGTTTTCCTTCACCCTGCCTCGCAGTTCCAGTGATCCACCAGAGCAAACATTTATCTGGCCAGAGGGTATCTCGCGGAAAACCAAGTACCTGCTGATCGGAAATATTGTCAATGTACAGTCATCCAGAACCTCATCCAATATCTCTTTGAAGAGCCATAAATATGTTGTGTGCGCTGGGGCAACCTTCAGCTACTTCAATACACATCCTCTTGTAAGCAGGCTCCAGACGCATAGGTAACTGCTACACCAAAAGGTAGATAATTGATTAGATGATACTAATCAATTGCGTGCCTATATAAGGACTTGGGATGTCTTAAACCACAGCAGGTTTACACCTATTGTTCAAAAAGTGGAAACTTGACGTACCAAGTCACACTGAAGACGAAGGGGGGACCAAGAGACCAATAAGAACATTGTATATCATTGTAGAACAAGCAAAGTATGTAGGGGAAAGCAAAGATGATCGTGGTATCAGGGAGAGACTAGCTAGCATGACTGATCTTGATCTGTGCATGTATTGTAACAGGCGGGTTACACCTCTCGTGCGGTGCTCACACACAATGTTCTCAACCATTTATACCTTCTCCTGGTTTGGGTGAAGGGAATCTAGGGCAGATTCGGGGTGTGGGATAAATTGTGCACAAAGAAATACGGTGCCTCTTCCTCATTACCTCTGACAATATCTGTGGTCGACAATCAGCTGTCAACAACGGCCTATGGGTTGGCTTGAGTCGTCCAAAAGAGTAATCCCGCCCAGGGTTTTAGCAACCCATCTAGTAACCTGTGTGGTCGCCAGTAATAATATGAGACAAACAGCTTCCTCGTTTGGTCCTGGGATGTAAGGCCACGAGCGTCGTGCAGGTAGGAACTGATAGGAGCTGAAGACAGTGATATCCGCTGAGGAAGATGATACGAGGTTGTAGGCAACACTATATATAATGCCACAGGTGAGAATCCAGCGTCCCCCGTAATCCCGAGGGAACAGAGTTAAGCAAAAGTAAAGCCTGAGATTAGACGAGGTAGAATCTAAAGTACAGGAGTTTCTACCTCAGGTTTATATCCTAATATATCAAGGAGTCCGATCATATCTACCCTATGTGGAGTGTAAAGGATGTTGTTGAAACCGGAGAGGGGTTAGGTGACAGGGATATGATTGCAAGTTGTCGGAGTATTGTGATCGCGTGTTGTCCTGGCCCTCGGACTTGATGGTTAAGCCAGAGAGTGTATAGGCAACAGGGATGTGATCACGAGTTTTCGGAGTATTGTGGTCGCGTGCCGTCTTGTCCTTCAGGATTTGGTGTTCTTGTGACACATCACAACACGATCGTGGGATAACATGTTCCCATGATCGCGGTCTGACCCTGTGTTCAAGGTTTGAAAAGCCGGATCATGACATCAGCCCACTGTACTGGCTGCTGATCTGCCAACATTCACTGTATTCAGAGTGTGGATAGCCACAGCATCGCCTCACCTAAGATAGCCAACAGGGCTTCGGCTAGTCAGCCGAGCCACATGTGGCTAGCTTCGGCTAGTTGGTCACCCACAGCTCACAACAGCTCACCACAGGTAGCCTTATCTCCCCATGCCTCCACCCACTGCACCTTGGCTAGCTGCTCCACTGCAGTTCCCATACATAGCTTCAAACATAAATAAGAAACATTGGAAACTACAAGGTTGAAAGGACAACAAAAAAATGTGACACAAGGAAGGGATCAGCTGGGATTGGCAGCGAAAGTTAACTATGATAATCATGGGAGAAGAGCCCAGCTGTGTGTGGGTGGCATGGAGGTGCGGTCAAGCATGAACTACAGTATGGCTATAGGGTGGGAGTGGGGCAGGGCACTGGTGGGGTAATGAGCCGGGCTACCCATAACTTCTGAGGGTGTGTTTATGTGGGCTGGCCAACGGCTCACAACACCTAATCAGGGTGTGGCTGTGTGCCCCTGATTACCGGCATATCCACAGCTAATCTATAGATAGCCACAGCTCACAACTGCTAGCCGAAGGTTCGGCTATCAACCCACTGAACACAGTGATTTCCCATGGTTTAACTGTGCTTCCGAAACCTACCATTGGTGCTTTGCCGGCGGAAAATTCTGAACGACATTGGTGGCTGATTCTACTTGGGTATATTTTTTTTCTGATTTAATCATCTGGGGGTCAAGATTGCAACCCGACCCTGGAAACCGGAGAAACCTGTGCAGTTGCTTTCAGTACTGACACCTCAACCAGCATTGAATGGTTCGCTATTGATGTTGACCCCTGTACCGGTGCCTCCACCGAGCGGAAACTCCTTCTTTGCCAGCCCAGTGGCATCGCATCCATTGGAAAGTGTGATTTTTGCATGGGAAAGACAGACATGTCACCCACCCCTCATCAGGTCAGTTTCCGGTACAGCAACGGCACACTCAGCTCCAAAAACATCACCACTGGGCAGTTTATCCAGCCAGTCTTCAATGATCAAATTAAACCGGACGCAGAATTACGAACCCTTAAAAGCTTGAACAGCTCGGCAAGTATATTGTAGGTCGGGAAAAGGAATCCCATTGAGTATCCGAGCGAGAAAATCTGCGAGGATAACCGAAAACAGCGGTGCGAACCTGTCTTTTGCGGTGCGATTGGCAATGGCGCTTACTCTTGAATAAAAAAATGCCTCCACTGAATTATTTAATCCATTGAAGAAGACTGGGAGGTTGAAAATGTATCACTCAAGCCTGTCGTACGAGAAACCAGATTTTAGAGTGGTGAACGCGAAGAACGGTGAAGATTTAATGACTCTATCCTCGCAATTGTTGCTTGACCTATCCCATAAATTATTATTACCAACTGCGGAGAGAGGACGAGCTGTGTTTGGACAAGCTTGGTGCTGTTGACAGACCCATATGTTCTCCGACGTACCACCAGAGCTGCTCATCCAGTTCTTTGAGCCTCTCTCGGTGAAAGATCTTATTTCCGTAACTCACGTCAGCCAGCAATGGAGCACCCTTGTCCCCATGATTGACTTGCCCACCCAACTCTGCCTTCTCGGTCTGACATTCAACAATACTGTAGAATCCCCTCAAGAGGTGATTGATCTCTGGATCTCTCAATATGATGTTGTCAGTGATCCATGGGGCGGAACACCGGCAGTCATCGGCATCACAGCCACTTCCCTTTTCGGTTCGAGCCAGGCTCGCTGGCGAGCACTCTTCCGTTCCTCATCTCTTGTACTTCCCTCATGCTGTGGTTCAAGTATTCTGCTCTAATATTATACATGAAAAAATGCTATAATATAGCAAAGGAAGTTGATTATGTATATGTGCAGCATTTACAGTGCTAGGATTCCATACAGTTTACAGAGTGAGTTAGAAGTGTGCCAGAATGGAGGGTGGCCTTGGCAAGTGCCGGCAGCGGCGCTGAGAGTTGGGCACAATGGAAAATGATGGCCTGATCTGGCCAACGCTGCCGCTGATCATCACTTCCTTTTCTGGGAGGGGGGTCGTGGGACTTATTGACTGATCCAGAGATCAATCACCTCTTGAATCCCCTCATCCTATATCATTATCTACACACATCTCGTATGTGAAAAAGGTCGAGACAACGCACGATATCCTCATCCCGGACCCATATCGCACCATCCTGACCGAATGGCCCGCATCGCAACCTCCAACTGGGATGCAATGGCCGCATTCCGTACGGTTCTTTGCCTCCGGATTCTGCTTCTGTCCTCGACAAAACAACGAGGACCCAGAAGTGCGCCTGTGCGTCGAGAGGATGCCTGAGGTCCGCGATATGCAAATCATGATACCCAAAGCGCTTTTCAACCTCGTCATGGTCGAGAACGAAGTGCCGGTTGGTAGATGGGAATTATTCAATCATCCGATTCGGCTTTACACGCGCGACCAGAACGCGCAAACTATGCGCTTCATTCGAGCCCACCCAGCTGATGGGTTCCAATGGACTCACAATGGGTCGTGAGCGTCCTTCAACTTCAAAGTGTTGATCCTTTCGAGATATCGTCTCACCTCCAGACAAGGCACATCCGACGGAGTATTTGTGATGATGCTTGACGGCCCAACACGCGGCCAAATCCATGGCTGGGACTCAGGCGGCGACAGCTGGTATGACGGATTTGAAGCCGAGAATTTTTGGGACTGGAATTATCTGGAATGGGATCGGGACGCGGTGGACGCTGTGCACTTGGACGATGATGAGGATGCTACTTCTGATTCATGAATTCAGCCATACTTTAGCCACATATTGCTGTCGGTGTCTATGATGCTTTGTAGCTACTGCAGCTTGTTCTTACGGCGCCGGACTCTGGGCTTTTCTTTGGCGGTTGAAGGATTGAATAGCTTGGTTAGTGGTCAAGTGAACACACAACGTACATTAGGATTGCATCATTACGACAACAATTTCACTATCCGACCATACTCCGCTTCCGCCCGCGGAGGCGCACTGGGAAAATAATATGTAAACTGCAAACATTGGGATGGATTTCAAACCCACCATCGTCTAATCGCCGCCCGATAGCAGCCCACTCCTTCCCCATGCGCAGCTCGTACGCCTTGAGGACGGACGCAAAGAGCGGCTCGGAGTCCGGGTGCGTCGACGAAAACGCGCGCTCGAGGACGTATAGGTCAACAGCTTTGTCCTCGACCAGGCTCGAGTGGTATGAGAGGCCGAAATCGATCAAGACCTGAGGAAGTTCGCAAAAATGGACGGCGTGCAGTAGAAGGATGCTCACTAATTCTGTGCGGAGGGTGGAGTGCCGCGATTTGAATGAGGCGGGGTGGCGTAGCATCATATTGGACGTGGTGAGGTCGCCGTGGATCACGTCCGCCAGGTGCATCTTGGCGATCTCTTGCCCGATAAGTTGCCCGAGAACGCCTAAGAGCGTGTTAAATAATGAATCTGCGCGAAGGAAGAAAACGCGCACCGACTGAGATGTCATATTCGTGCAGTAAATCGACAGGGTCCGGTTCCTCGTCCTCGGAGCTCGTTGCCTCGTCTTCTTCCCCTGCACCGCCGGGCAGTAGTTTCCGCACACTGTTCCCATCGATCCAGTCGATCCCAAGAACACCCTCCGCAGCATCCACCATCCGAACCCCAGGAACATTCACGCCCGACCTGGGCTCAGCTATAACACAGAAGTCGATGGAATCCAGCAAGCAGCCTACCGCAGGCACTTCAAGAGAGCTCTTGCCTCACCGGCGACGCGCGTACGCGTGAGTGACGCATCCAGAGTCGGATGCCGGTAGCCCTTGTGGAAGCGGTGTTTCAGCAGGACGAGAGGCTCGGACGGGGCTGCGGTGAGATGCGCTTTATACACTTTCTACGGTTGATGCGTCTGAGCGTGTGCCGCGCGCGAAAGGAGCGAGAGACTTGCTGCTTCTGCGCCTTGGGAGATGAGCGTGGATGTTGAGATGAGCGTGAGGGACGAGGACGCCATGGTGGTTGCAGACAGAGTTTGATCGCACCTTGCCTCCTCCCCTCATCATGCCAGACCAGTGTGGGTGCCAATTCCACCATTGCGACTCGAGACTCACTTTACACAAGCCCAATATTCCCCAGCGGCGCGTGTACCGCTCATCAAATCCCCGAGTCTCCGCGTTCCTCGTCCAGTAGGTTTATATGCTCTCTAACAACTTTAGTTCGACATACCTGAACCTCAGGTCATTCTCCCGCCCGATATCCACCCCCTCCCAGACTCAGTAACTCCCTACGTAGCCTCCCACCCTCTCCACCGTCTGGCTCGTACTGATATTATATTTTCAGTTTGTGTACCCATTTACGATTGAGCCCCACATCCTGACGCTCGAATCATCTCGCCGCACGACGCTCGCGGCGCACGCCACGCGGCGGGAGGCCTATCTGCGCGCGCGCGCCGAGGAGAAGGAGCGCCGGAAGCGCGACGCGCTGCGCCGCATCGCCCCGGGCTTCGAACCGGGGGAAGGCCACCTGCTCGTCCCGACCAAGCGCGCCTCCGTCATCGCGCCGGCGGCGTCTCCGCTACCTCCTCGATCTGTCATGGACGATCTCGTCGACCAGCTGGCGGCGCTCGACTCTGCTTCGGCGACGAAGGAATCGTAGGAATCGTAAATATACCAACTGTACTAACAAGTGTAATTTCTACGCAGAGAGATTTCGGACTGGAGAAATCTGTCAAGACTCTCCTGGCCAAGGTCAAGAATGACTTGTGCTTTCTCCCTGGCTTTTTTATTTATTTACGACGAACTGCTCTCAATCCCGACAATTATTTCTCTACTTCGCCCCATGGGCTATTGCGACGGAATCGAGAATTGTACAAATTGGCTGTATATATGTATTGCACTAACCGGTCCTTCATTGAACAAATTTCTGGCCAAAGTCAGCTTTAAAGAACCACTTCGGACTGATGCTTTCTGCCAGCGGTTTTTTTTGTTTCGCTTGCGACGCACTGCTGCTCTTAGTCCGATATTTATTTCCCTCTCTTCGCAGGCCACGGTTACGACAGAATCACAGGCTTTGGCGCTCGCATTCCTCGCTGAAAGTTCTACAAGTCGAACGTCAGTTGACCAAACCCAACCACTGTCCACCCAATCTGTCAAATGATCGTAGGATCGTAGGATCGTATGTACACTACTGTACTGACAGACAATACAACGTTGGGTAATAAATCGAATACACAAAGCAACGAAAAACGAAACGAAACGAAAGAGAGATGAGCAAAAAAGAAACCCCGCGCACCGACTACCGCCCCGGAGTCCGCTCCCGTCCAGGCGTCCGCTCCCGCTCTTTCCCAGGTGTCCGGTCCCGCCGCGGCGTCCCCGGCCGCCTGGGTGTCCCACCAGTAGCGCCAGCGCCAACCCCCGTCAACGTAACCCGCCTCTCCCCCTCCCCCGCCCGCGCCGCCCGCTGCACCTCCCTCGCCGCACGCCGCGCCGCATCGCCCACCATCCCCGGCGGGCGCGCCATGTCCACCCGCGCCAGCGCGCGCAGCAGCCCGTGCGCGTCTGGCGCCCCGCCCCCGCCCCCGCCCCCACTTCCACTTCCACTTGCACCCAACCCGCCACTCCCCCCACTCCAACTTGCGCCCCCGATCCCCTCCCCGAGCAGCCCAAACCTCGCATCAAGCACCCGACCCGCAACCCGCACACACGCGCGCGCCGCGTGCAGATTCGTGTTCAGCGTCGCGAGCTTGAACGGCACGTCCGTCAGGTCGGGCGCGTCTCTCGGCGGCGCCTGCGCGAGCCGTAGCCCGTGCTGCAGGCGCTCGGAGAGCCCGGCGGGGTCGGGGAATGGGTACACCCCCGCCGCGCGTTCCTTTGCCCGCGCCGCGCGCGCTGCGAGGCGCCGCTCCTCCTTCTCGCGGTGCACGTCGTAGAAATACGCGGCCTTCTTCCACTCCTCGCGCTCGTCGTGCGCGCTGCGGGCGAGTCTTATGAGAGGGGCACGAATCGAGGGGCAAGGGGGAGGGCTTACCGCTGAATCTCCTGCGAGTAGACGACCTCCCACCGGCGATTCTTCTCGTTCTGCGCGTTCTCGCCCGTCGGCGCGCCGTCGCCGGCCGTGGATTCGTCGGGCCCGAAGAGCGAGAGGTCGATGTGCCGCTCGGCGAGCATGCGCGTCATGTCCGCCTTGATCGTCTGCAGCGCCGTGGCGTCGGGCTGCGGCAGCGCGGCGCCCGTCGCCTCCCCCGCGCGCGACGCGCTCCAGGTGAGCAGCTGCCGCAGCTGCTCTGCGTCCGGGAGGTCGCGGTCGATGTGCTTGAAGAAGCTCTCTTCGTTGACCTTGGGATGCGGGAGTGCTATAGCGCGAAGGTCAGACTCTTGAGAAACAAGGGATATTTAGGACGCACCGAAACCGTCCTGAAAGGACGTGCTGATGCGCTTCCCGCGGCCGCCGAGCGAGCTGCGCCGTCGGTGCCCGGGCGTGTCGGGCTCGGGGGTGTGCCCGCGGGCGATGGCGGCCATGGCGTCGCCGCGCAGGAGCTTGTTGCGCGCGCCCTGCGGCGTGCCGTCGAGCAGCGGCTCCTCCATCTCCATCACCGCCGCAGCTGCAGCCTTCTTCTTCTTCGCGCGCGCAGGCTTGGGCGGGGGCTTCGCGGGGGACGCGGGGCGGAAGGACATGCCGGGTAACGACGAGTTGGGGCGCGCGGCGCGGCGCAGGCCGTCTGCCTCGTCCTCCATGTCGCGCACGGCCTGCTCGACAGCGGGGTCGACGGAGGTGTTGCGCGCAGGGTGCGTCGGGGGGACAGAAAGCGCATTATCCGCTTTGAATTTCTTCGCGGGCGGTTTGCTGGGGCCCGCGGTCGGCTGGCGCGCGGGGGCGGCGCGTGTCGGCGCGTCGGTAGACGTCGCACGGACGATGAGGAGTCCCCCCGGTGTTTCTTCCGTGTCTAGCGAGCGTCAGAAGTCGTTCAAACGCGAAAATGAGAGGCTACATTTCCGCTTGGTTGAGCAGCCTGCTGGACGATTAGAAAGGGGGAAGGCGGGGTATTTGGGGGTACCTGGGTGCTTGATGGGGCTTTCTGGCTTCTTGGCGGCGGCGGCGAGCAGAGGGTTGCTGCTCGCCATCGAGAGCAGCGGTGATGGTCGGGCGAGTCCGAAGGAGTTCTCATCACGTGGTATGCAAACATCAACAAAGGGAACGCGTCTCAGGGGTCTTTTCCCCCCTCTCCTCTCCAGCATGGCGGCCCCGAATCCCGATCTCCAACCTCCACGACCATGGACGCACCTGAAAACCCACCATTCGACTCGGAGTCGAAGCCTGTGCATTTACCAAAGCTTGCCCCCCACCTTTTCAGAGAGCCAAAACAGCGCGGGCCGCGCCATCGCACCACGAGGGGCAAGTCCCGCCTTTCCTTGACCGCAGAAATTTCGGGTGAGTACGCTGCCCCTATAGAGTAATAATTCAACATCGACGACGGCAGCAGTGGAACAGTCACTAGCGACGATAACGGTGAAAGCCCAACTAGCTGGTGCAGAGGACATTACGATCGGGGCAGCGCAGCTCCGGACCATCCTCCAGCGTCTGCGCCAAGCGAAGGCGCTCGCACTCGCCAGGTGCACCGGGCGAATTCCGAGGCCGCGCGCGCGGACCACGCCGAGGTCATGAGCCGGTGCCAGCGCATGCGCGCCGAGCGCGCAGAGACCGACGTTAAGCATGAGCGCGACCGCGCGGAGCTCAATATAACGTACGAGCGCACGCGCGCGGAGCGCGACACGGCGTACGAGCGCGGTCGCGTGGAGCGCGCAGAGGAGCGAGCGGAGCACGCCGAGGCCGAGCTGCGCTCCCTCGAAGACGCCCATGCAGAGCGCGCGGAGGAGGCGCTACGCTCCCTCGCGCTGGGCAGAGACGGAGCGGGGAACGGGTCCAGTGGGGCATCGATCCCCAATCCAGCCACTGATGTGTCCAATACTATCACAGAAAGAAGAGATACAAAAACCAAATGTACAAAAAGCTAATTCCAATTGCCCCCCACCACCTCCTTACCCGCTCCCCCCCATGCTCATCATACTCCGCCCGCGTAATCCCAACGCGCGCAAACTCCTCCGCCTCCGTCCTTGCAAACCTTGCCATCCCGCGCCACGCATCCCCGCTCACGTCCGCCGCGCTCTTAATATCTATCTCCATCTCGGCGGCAGGATCGGCCGCAGCGTCGCCTGCAGCCGCGGGATGAGCCCGGGGAGCTGCGAGGGCCCGCCGGCAAGGAATACGTTCTAACGCCGTAGTGAGTAGGGTGCGTCACGTATGAGGACGAGGGTAGGGTACCTGGACGAGCCGCGCCTTGTCCGCGTCGGGGAACCGCGCGAGGACGTTCTGGATCACCTCGCCGAGCCCCGCCGAGTCGACGCCCGCCATCCCGGGCGAGAAATACGTCTCGCACACGCGCCAGCGCTCCGTGTTCAGGTGGATGCGGCACAGTCCTTCGCAACGCAATGTAAGTGTAAGCGTAGCGGGCAAGGAACGCGCACCCTCGACATTGCTCTCGTCGTACGTGGGCCGCAGCGTCGCGATGAGCTCGGAGCGCTGCGACGCGAGCGACGCGTGCGTGTGCTGCGCGGTGAACGACGGGTCGTGCGCGAGCAGCTTCTGCTCGATCAGCTGCAGCTGCGACATGTCCTCCTCCTCGTCCGACGACGGCGCCGCCGTGTTCTGCATCACACATATCGTGAATAGACGTGTCTTTCGACGCACGGAGAACTCACGATTTTGCGGTATATCGCCCAGTCCGCGTCGTTGGCGCCGAAGGTGTCTTCTGCTTGGTGCGTTAGCGATGTATTTGGAAAGATACAGGGATACCCACCGCCTCCGCCTTTTCGTTTCTTCTTCGGGACGCGATCGTCCGCTGCGAGACTCGCAATGTTTTTCATGCGCGCCTGGGCAGCGGCGCTCTTCCGGTCGCTGAGCGCCGCCTTTCTGCGCCCGCGGTCCTTGATCCGCGTCATCAAGGACTAGAGGAAGTGGATGTTAGCATGATCACCGGGGATAAAGTGAATGCAATGCACCTCCTGCTCGCCGCGCATCTTGCGCACCCACCCGCCCAAGTCCCCTGCCGCTCCTCCTCCTCTTTCTGGTCCTCCTTCTGCCGCTCCTCCCGCTCGCGCTCCTTCTCGCGCCGCGCGCGCGCCCGGGCTTCGAACCCCGCCTTCATGAGCTTCTGCTTCTTCTTCTCTTTCAACCCGTCTTCGTCCAGCTGTGCCACAGGTTAGCTGGGGACGCGAAAATGCAGCCCAGAAAGCTTACATCCGCGTCCGGGACATCGACGAGGGGGAAGGTAGGCTCCTCGGCGTCTTCCCCGCCGTCCGCCGCAGCCTCTTTTTTGCGCGCCTTCTTCAAGTCGCCCTCCAGCTTTTTGATGGTCTCGTCGAGCGCGCCGTCGTCGTCGAACCCTTCCGTTTGCAGTTTATACTGCAAGGCAAAGTATTAATTAAAGGAATGCTACGACGAGAAGTGGTACTTGCCATCCACTCGCGCTTCGTGTCGTCCGGCTTGCCCTCGCGCAGGTTGAGCAGGTACTGGAGGTCCGTCTCCTTCTGGAGCAGCTTCTCCGTGCGCATCTTGGCGGCCATCTCCTGCAGCTTGCGGCCCTGCTCCCTCCGGCGCTCCGCGATGCGCTCGAGCTCCTCGGGCGTCTTCTCCTCCGCGACCTGGAGCGTGAACGGGAACTGCACGATGCGGTCCGCGGCGCGCAGCGCGGCCGGGGAGGCGAGCGAGCGCAGCAGCGCGGGGTAGTCGGGCGCGAACTCGCAGAAGGTGTGGAGCATCCACTGCGACTGCACGGGCGTGACGCGCGTGGGGAAGCTCGTGTATTTGAGCTGGATGAGCTTGAGGAGGTGGTCGGCGGACTGGGAGGCGCCCCACGGGATGCGCTTCGCGTGGCTGAGGATGCCCTTGCCCGCGAGGATGGGGATGACGGAGGTGGAGGCGGTGTTGAAGGAGAGGACGAGCCCGGAGGCGGCGGGGCCGTTGTTTTGGTAGAAGGACATGACGGAGTCGACGCAGTAGGCGACGGAGGGGACGGAGTACTGCTCGAAGAGGAGCTCGGAGGTCACTAGCGCGTAAAATGTGAGGATGAATGCGGCGAGCGAATATGGATGCGCGCACGGGATCGCGAGTGCATGGGCGAGCAGAGGCGCTCGGTCATGATGATCGGGTGGTCGACCGAGTCGGCGTCGATGCTCAGTTGGATAAACGCGTAGTCTAGCGAATTTTCCTACGTCGTTTAGCATACCGAGGGTGGAGATGGAGACCCACTAATGCATCAGAGTTGAGCAGCACGTCGCCCTCCCATGGCGTGCGCGCCTGGATGCGCGCACCGCCCTCGACGTCGACGCCGTCGCCAAAGAGCAGTAGCGGCCTGTTCGTCCTGCGCTCCTTGTACTTTGCTATGACATTGAGACCCGACCGCGGTGAATCCGACGTGGCGAAGCCGTACCGCAGGTTGGTGGACCCGTTGTCGATGACGAGCGGGGTGTGCTGGTCGCGGTGCTCGTCGTACGGGGTCGGCGCCGGTGGGAGGCCGGCGGCGCGGGGGACGGCATCCGCGTAACGGCGTCCATGGTGTCGCGGTCAAGCGGGAATAAATCTGGTCACCGTCACAAACATCCTCAATGGAGGACTTCAACCACCAAGTGGCCATAAAGCTCTCCAGGGCCCTCAATACCCTCAATTAAACGACCTGCTGGCCCAGCGAGTAACGGACATCGCAAAAACCAACTCGGTCGACGGTTTTGTCAAAGGTGCGACCACCGAAAAAGCTCGACTTTGTCTTATATTCTTACCCTCTGTTTCCAGCGGCGCAGACTTTTGGCAAGTTTCAGGAATCCTTTCTCGCAGAACTGCATGCAGAAATTTTGTTGCATGCAAAGCAGGAGGCTACCGGGTCGTCCCGCAACCAGTCGAGGAATCACCGTCCATGACTCAGATGTGCTCGAGCCCGAGCCTCCCCGACCGGGAGGCCTCATGAGGGCGGACACCGTGCGTCAAGGCCCTCAAAGTCGTTCCTGCTGCTCACCCTTGTCCCAGCGCCATACCTTCCGGCAGCCGGCGCGCCCGCTCGAGCCCCCGACGCCCCGCAGCTCGCTCCTCGGCCTCGATCGCCTCGCGCAGGAGAAGCGTGCGGCCGCGGCGCCAATGGAAACATGGAGGGCAGCCGCAAGAAACCACGCCTGGACGATGGGTCCGAGCCGTTTTTCAAGGGTGCGTCGCTACTTTACTCGGCAATTTGTATATGCTCATCGGACCCGCCCAGTGCCGAGTCTGCCTCTTCCTCGGACCGATAATCAGCGCCAACGGGGCGAAGAGACGCCCTCGCATCCCGGCGGGCTGTCTGAAGTAGGGCGGAAGCGGTTGGAAGAGTACAGGCGGAACAAGGACAGCAGCGGGGTGCGTTCCGTCCGTCCTATTTCCTTTTACATGTCTTACCGAAACACAGACGGCATCACCGCTGCCAACGAGCCCCGCGGCGACGCCCCGAAGGGCTTGGGAGACTTCCAGCGGCGCTCCAACCGGGACCGCGATAGAGGCTGGAGCGGGCGGCGCGAGCAGGATAACGGGCGGGATCAGCAGCAGGCGCAGAATGGCCGTGGCTGGGACGCCACGCCGCGCTCGGTGCGGGGCAACGGCGACGCCCCGAGCGTCAGGGTGCCGAATGTCGGCTGGGAATCGACCCCCCGCCGACGCGGCGACGAGAACTCTGGGTGGGGCAGCGCCAACAACCGCCTTTGGGACGCGCCGACGCCCCGGAACGTGCGCGCCGGGAGCCCTGATGAGGCGCTGGGTCTGGACGCCCGTGAGTGGGAGGAGGAGCAAGTGCGGTTGGACCGCGATTGGTACACGGGCGCGGAGGAGGGCGGCGTTGCTGGGGACGAGGAGAATAATCCTCTTGCTCAATACGAAGATTTGAGCGCCCTCAAGACCGCCGAGATTGCGACCAAGCAAGTGGTAGGCCTTCTAGCGCACCACCTCGTCTTTTATTCACATTTTGCCCAGCGGAAAATCTCAGCACGACAGGCGCAATACGTATGTCACCCTCGCCTCACAACCAACTCCCTGAAACTTATTTTCTTTTTTCCAGAACGCGGACAACGACCTCTGGGAGGCCAACCGAATGCTGACCTCCGGTGTCGCCACGCGCAAGGCCGTGGACATGGACTTCGAAGACGAATCCGAGTCCACCGTGCACGTCATGGTGCACGACCTCAAGCCGCCCTTCCTCGACGGCCGCACGGTCTTCACCAAGCAGCTCGCCCCGATCAACCCCATCCGCGACCTCACCAGCGACATGGCCGTCTTTTCCAAGAAGGGCAGCGCGCTGGTCAAGGAAAAGCGCGAGCAAGCGGAGCGCGCGAAGGCGGCCGCGAAGCTCGCTGCACTCGGCGGGACGGCGCTCGGGAATATTATGGGCGTCAAGGACGAGGAGGCGGACGCGGAAGGTGCGTTCATTCTTCTTGGGTGTGGACCCGTGGTCAGGGTCTGGACATTCACGTAGGCTTTCTTTTCTTGCAGCGCAAGTGGAGAAGACGCAGCGGGAGCAGCAGGCCGCGGGCGTTACCGAGGATTACAAAGGCGATTCGAAGTTTGCGAGTCATCTGAAGGCGTCGTCGGGCGTTAGTGCGTTTGCGCGGAACAGGACGCTGAAGCAGCAGCGGGAGTATTTGCCGGCGTTTGCGAGTCGCGAGGAGCTGATGAAGGTCATTCGGGAGAATCAAGGCGAGTCGAAACCATCTTACATTGCCCGCACTATGCTGACGCGCGGATGTATAGTCGTCGTCGTCGTGGGCGAGACTGGGTCCGGGAAGACCACGCAGCTGGCGCAGTTCCTGTACGAGGACGGGTACTGCAAGCACGGCTTGGTGGGTGCACCAGCCCCGGCGTGTCGCCGCCATGTCCGTCGCCAAGCGTGTCAGCGAAGAGATGGAGGTGCGTCTGGGTCGTTTGTAGCTCTTTCTTCGTCCAGCTTATGTTCTGCCGCAGTGTAAATTGGGTGGCACGGTTGGATACGCCATTCGGTTCGAAGATTGCACTTCTTCGGACACCAAGATCAAATGTATGTCGTCTCCACTTGACTGCCGCTGATTCTGACTTTTCGCTGTAGATATGACTGATGGTGTCCTGCTTCGTGAATCGCTGAATGAAGGGGATCTGGATCGCTACAGCGTCATCATCCTTGATGAGGCGCACGAACGGTCGCTGAATACCGATGTGTTGATGGGTCTTTTGCGGAAGAGTGAGTCGCCGCTGTTTAAATAGTCTCTGGCTAATATTTTTTCACAGTCTTGTCCCGCCGACGTGACCTGAAGCTCATCGTACGTCAGCGACGATGAACGCAGAGAAGGTGAGCTAGCTCTCTGTGAATTTAGCATGTACAACAACAGTCCCTAGTTCTCACATTCTACGGAAACGCCCCGACGTACACCATCCCCGGACGGGCTTTCCCTGTCGAGATATTCCACGCCAAATCGCCGTGCGAGGACTACGTCGACAGCGCCGTTAAGCAGATCCTGATGATCCACGTCTCGCTTCCGCCCGGCGATATCCTCGTCTTCATGACTGGTCAGGAGGACATCGAGATTACGTGCCAAGTCGTCGCAGGTTCGCCTGCTCTTCATCTTCCAAAGCCCTGCTGACGGAGGCTACTGTAGAACGGCTTGAGCAGATACAGGACTCGCCCCGCTGGCGGTGCTGCCCATCTACTCGCAGATGCCGGCGGACCTGCAGGCCAAGATTTTCGAGGCGACGAGCGATGGACGCAGGAAGGTTATTGTAGCGACGAACATTGCTGAGACGTCGTTGACGGGTAGTCTTTTTGCGCTCGCCTTTTGTCTTGAGCTAACGACCGTTTGCAGTGGATGGGATTCTATATGTCGTGGATGCTGGGTACTCGAAACTCAAGGTGTACAACCCCAAGGTCGGAATGGACGCACTACAGATCACTCCCATCAGCCAGGCCAATGCGAACCAGCGGACCGGGCGTGCGGGGAGGACTGGGAACGGGTATGTCGCTCGTTTTATCGGCATTAGCCAGCGACTGACGGGCTGCAAGGTTCTGCTACCGCCTGTACACGGAGATGGCGTTTAGGAACGAGCTGTTTGAGAGCACGATCCCGGAGATTCAGCGCACCAATTTGGCGAACACCGTCTTGCTGCTCAAGGGGTTGGGCGTCAAGAACCTGCTCGAGTTTGACTTTATGGACCCTCCGCCGCAGGTGAGCAATAGTTTCGTCCTTCGGTTTCGAGGGCCTTGGGTTCATGGTCGTCGCACAGTCCAACATCCTCAACTCGATGTATCAATTGTGGGTCCTCGGCGCGCTCGACAATGTGGGCGACTTGACGCCCGTGGGGCGCAAGATGAACGAGTTCCCGATGGAGCCGTCGATGGCGAAGATGCTGATCGCGTCGGTCGAGTACAAGTGCTCGGCGGAGATGCTGACGGTCGTGTCCATGCTCTCCGTTCCCAGCGTGTTCTATCGCCCGAAGGAGCGGATGGAGGAGGCCGATGCCGCGCGGGAGAAGTTTAACGTGCCCGAGAGCGACCATTTGACGCTACTCAATGTGTTTAACCAGTGGAAGAGCCATGGGTGAGTCCTCGCACTGTGTTTCGCGTTGCGTTGGCTCATGTGATCGCGTAGGTTCCGGGACGAGTGGGCCATGCGCCACTTCTTGCATCCGAAGCTGCTGCGCAAGGCGCGGGAAGTGCGCGCGCAGCTCGAGGACATTATGAAGTTCCAGAAGATGGAGCTCATCTCTGCTGGGACCGACTTTGATGTACTGAGGTTGGTGCCGGTGTATTTCCGTGTCGAGTCTATTCCTGATTCTTTGTTTGTCCAGGAAAGCCATTGCGGCCGGATACTTCCACCAAGCGGCGCGCGCGAAGGGTATTGGCGAATTCGTCAATATTCGTTCCGGCCTTCCTACCCATCTGCACCCGACGAGTGCGCTGTACGGTCTCGGATGTATGCTTGATCATGTTTCCTAGTTTCTTATGGCTTGGCTGACTGCTGCTGCTAGATACACCGACATATGTGGTCTACCATGAACTCATCTTGACCTCCAAGGAGTACATGACCCAGGTTACGTCGATCGACGCCTACTGGTTGGGTGCGTCCTCCATTACTTGCACCTGTTCAATATCACTAACACATCGACTAGCGGAGTTGGGATCCGTTTTCTATTCCGTCAAGGAGAAGAACTTTGACGAACGCGGGAATCGGCGCCAAGCCGACCGCGAGTTCTCGAGGAAAGCGGAGCTGGAAACGGAGATTGCGCGACAGCGGGAAGAGTGGGTCCATCCATTGAAACAACGCATTGATCGCTGACTTTGTTTTCGTCCAGGACCGCAAGGCAGGTTGCCGAGGCCGCCGTTGCTGCTAAAACCAGCAGCGGAAGCTCCCAGATCATCGTACCCGGCACACCCCGGCATTCTGGAATTGGTGCGGGGTCTAGAGTTGTGCAGACGCCCAGGAGGAGAGTAGGGATCTAATGTCTCGAAATTATATGTTGGACTTGATGTTGCTGCCAGACGCTCCATGTAACGAATAGAACTGCCTACGGGCAAGACGTGTATTTTGCCTGGTTGTGCATCCTTGTCGAAGCTAGCAACAAACTTCGGACCGAGTGCTCTCACTATACCTTTTTGTTTGTTTGTTGGCCGGCGTCTTTTTGCCATAAACCCTAAATAATCAACTTGAACATTGTTTCTGTCTGTATCAAGCAGAGAGGATCGGTGGATGGCAAGGTAGCGAAAACAACAGTCCGCAGGCAATTATTTGTTGCTGTACAGTTGACTTGCTCATAATGCATTTGCTCAAAATGCATATTTCTCATAATGCATAGGTTTGGGCTTGGAACCACGTCGGGAGGCGGGGTTACATACATACTAGCTCTCGGTTTAACGAGTTAAAGAAGACCCTTGATGAAAAGAGCTGCTCTTCGCTTCTTCCATTCGTAGCTGTAGGACTCGGAAACTGGCGCGGCCAGGTCCTTCTCGCTCATCCACGACAAAAGACGCCGGAATCGCCCTAGCGCTTCCACGGCGTCCGGTCGTTTCGAGGGATTGCGGCGACGAAGTGTCTTCACAAATGGCACGATGAAGTCCAGACCCTTGTAATGCTGAAGGACAGAATCAGTCGGGGACGTCACTGGGAAAAGCATAGAATAATGACCCAAAGGAATTCGCGTCGCAGCATCTCTCCAACACTGCGCACGTCGACCTTGAACGGATCGTACGGGACCGTCTCGGAAATCTCTGGGATGTGTTTCCGATAGCGGCCGTCTTCCCCTGTGCCGAGCCCCCGCGCTTCGAAACTGGGGAAGTGCACAGACAATCCAAAGTCGATGTGATAATACCGCATGGGGCCGGCCTCGGTGCGCGATTTCATGATGTGTGGGTCGGAGTCGTTGCCTGTATAGTCTCGGAGATGGTCGACACCGTTGGCGGTCATGAACCACATGAAGTGCGATCCATCGGGGATCATCCGCGATGGATCCACGACGAGATTTTTGGCACAGATGTCGCTGTAAAAAGATGTTACTATCCACTCGAGCCTGGATGGAGACACAAACTGATGAGCAATGTTTTTGCCATGTAGAAAAACAAGGCCCTGGCAAATGGCTGTCAATATAGCAGGCGGATCAGCCAAATTGCGCACCTCGAGGACCTGCAGCACAAATTCTGTGAATTCGCCGACTCTGGTGAAGAAAGGGGGGTAGTCGCACCGCCGCATTCGGGGCATGACTAAAAATGCGAATTCAGGCTGGTCATCGACGATAATCGACTCGAGGATCTGTAGTATTGCGTCCCCGCCGCGCCGGGCTCGTTTTCAAGAACGCGTTGATAGAGACCTCCGTCGACGCCGTTTCCACAATTTTTAGAACGACCGGTGCATTGTCGCGAATGCGTGTCGCATCGAGAAGCTGGCCCTACATTTGCTTATTTATCCAAAGGTCCCAAGGATTTACTGGATGACGAACCCAGACTGGAATGGAATCCTCGCACTCCAAGGGTTGTTTGCCGAGAGAAACGATCTCGGAAATCCAGCCGGGCCGGTAACGGGGACGGAGCATGTACCCATGCTCTTCCAGAAATGGCTGGTAGTCGGCCCACACGGCTCTTGGTCCACGAGGGTCGTGTGGCACGCAACATCTGAATCGAGCATGGTGGGCGACGAACAATGGACGCGGCCCCGGGAGTGTTCTCCTACTTCTAAGCGTGGTGTGACGGGTCTCATCCTCACCGTGGTTGACATGCTGCACGAATATCCGAGCCTTGCCCAATTTCAGCCTTTTTGAGCTGCGAAGTGGAAGTAGCGCTGCATTGAGCCTGATGAAGTGATAGGCGCCGAGGAAGCCCGCTTCTCTTCACCCTTGCCCCATTCAGAGTGAACGCGTATAAGTATATTAAATGCTCGTGTTCAGCGTGTTGACCAGTCCAGTTCCTCAAACCCCTGCATGAGCAAATATTAAAACCTTTTTTTGGCCTGCCTGCCCGGGCGAGAAAAAAATTGATGCGCAAAAACAAAAGAAAAAGGGCGCTGGGAGGTTCGAACTCCCGACTCGCGGCGCATGCTAGTTCTCACCGCTCGTGCTTACGCCGTACGGTGGTCGCTTCTACATATAAATCCGCGCTACACCAAATGCCCGATGGAAAATAGGGCGAGTGGCGTATATGCCGCTGGAATGTCAAGGGCCCGTATAAATTAATTCGGGCGGTGCTTAGGGAAATTTCGAGACCGGGACACAGCGAATAGCACATTGGATTTCCTTTCCTTCCGTCGTCCGAAGAATCTGGAGCGTTCGACTTGCTGTAGCCACTGCGTCGCCAGATCGAAGACACAGCGTGTGCACAAACCCTCATTCACGTCCTCTTCACACCGACCAAGCGTACTCATTTGGATTGACGACCACGGAGGAGGGTCCCTGCTGCGTGTCGAACGGCGACGTTGAACGTATCTACACACACGGAATACTCTACTCAGAGACGGCGACCACGGCGACCACCCTGCAAGCTGCATCAGTATTCGTCCCCGACGCAAAAACACAAAACCCACCTTGCGTCTGGTGCAATCAGTGGGAACGGGGGTGACATCCTCAATGCGGCCGATGGACATTCCGGCACGGGCAAGGGCGCGCAGCGCGCTCTGTCCGCCGGGGCCGGGGGTCTTGGTGCCCGTCCCGCCGGTGGCGCGGATTTTGATGTGCAGCGCGGTGATGCCGACCTCCTTGCAGCGGGCGGCGACGTCCTGCGCGGCGAGCATGGCGGCGTACGGGGAGGACTCGTCGCGGTCGGCCTTGACCTTCATGCCGCCGGTGACGCGGGAGATGGTCTCCTTGCCGGAGAGATCGGTGACGTGGACGAAGGTGTCGTTGAAAGACGCGAAGATGTGGGCGACGCCAAAGACGCGTTCGCCCTCAGCGACCTGGGGGCCGAGGGAGACGGTGTTTTCCTCTTTCGGGGCCTTGGTTTTTTTGGGAGGCTGTAGACGAGTCAGGTTCACAATCCACTGGAAAACATCGCCAGCAGAGAGGAACGCACCATGGCTGCGAGTTGTCGGTGAGGTTGACCGTTGACGAGATTTTTTTTGGGTCACAGCCACCACCGAATGGGGACGGCACACTGCTCCGCACAGTGATGATCAACACGATCAGCTGAGAAAGCAGCCCTCATGTACCGTGACGGCCGCGGCAAGCCGAAGAGACTTATAAATTCCAGCCTTCGCGCCTTCACTCCTCCTCCAACATGGCCACCATCGCAAAGACAATCGTAGCTACCGGCGCGTCCTCCGGCTTGGTGAGCTCGTCCGACGCGACACGACGCGTCTGCGCTACAACTCATTCCAAACACAGGGGTTCGAAGCAATAAAGCAGCTCCTGCAGCAAACGCAGCCGTACAAGTTCATCCTCGGCGTGCGCGACACCACCCAGACGCAGGCCGCGTACGACGCGCTCAGATATGATGCGGGCACGCATAGCGTCGCCCTCCTGCCGCTCGAGCTGTCCGACTTGCGCGCCGTGCGGACGTTCGCGCAGCAGGCGCTCGACAAGCTGGGAGACAGTAAGATCGACATTCTGATGCTCAATGCCGCCATGTCTAAGGGTGCGACGGACCCGGCGGGCCCGCACGGATCCAAGTGGTGCGAGCCGTACGTCGTCAACCATCTGTGTGAGATGAACGATTGGAATCCACCGACTCCTTCTCATTGAATTCTGGCGTGCAGCGCAACACTATCTCCTCCACCTGCTCCGCTCAAATTAACCGCTTCGCGCTCCCGAATCGTCGTCGTCTCGTCCGGGGCCATCCGTAGCCTGCGCGACCAGAACCCAAGTACGCTTCGCCACAAAGTTTCCCGCCCCGAGCTAACCGCGCATATTCACAGCGACGCTCGACACCGACCTCCTCGCCGGCTCCGGCGCCGACCACTTCGTCGTCTACTGTGGCTCAAAGTTCGTCCAGCTGCTCGGCGCCCACTACTGGCGCCGCCAGCTTCAGGACACGGGCTGCACGATCGTCGCCGTCTCGCCCGGATTCATCCCCCTCACCGGCCTCGGGAGGAACTCCGACTTCAAGGTCAGCATGGACATGCCCGATGCCAAGTCCGTTGAAGTCGGTGGGTGTCCTTCTCTTCCTATATTTCCGGAACCCGAGACACTACTGTTGAACAGGCGCGCAAAGCATTTTAGCTGCATTCACGCGGGACGACCTCCCTGCCGACCCGGAGCAGCTCTTCTTGACGAGCTGGGGGGAGTGGTGGCCCAAGGACGTCTACGCCTCGAGTCTGGACACGCAGCTCCAGGATAGTGGTGCCTGAGCAAGGAAGACATCGAAAAGGAGGTTGAGTTCATGAGACGGGACGGCAGCAAATTCTCAAACTGTAACATCACAAACTTTGGCTACAAGAGAGCGCTCGTGGCGATAGAAATACACTAGGAAACAAGAAATACATTCGATTTAATACTCCTCGTCCATAACCAGCTCGGGCTTGCGCGCCCGCCTGCACGAACACCCGCGGCTGCACGATGCCCTTGTACGCGCGCTCAAGGTGCGGCCCCAGGCCCTCCGGCGTCCTGAACGGCAGGCTCCGCATGAGCTGCACGGCCTTCGAGACGTGGCCCTTCAGCGCGCCGAGGTCGCGCGCCCGATGCACCGCCGCCTTGGGCCCCAGGTCCTTCTGCATCTGGCTCACCTGCTTCAGCGTGTCGCTGTCAAATCGTAGCGATAGCGTCCAGGGCGAACCATATAGAGCAACGCACGTCAGCTGCGTCAGCTGCTTGTCGAGCGCCTCGAGCTTCTCGTGCGTCGCCTCGCGCAGGTCCTTCTTGACGCTCTTCTTCTGCCGCTGCGCGTGCGCCTGCACGACGTCGAGGCACAGCAGCAAGTGCGGCAGCGGGCCCAGGAAGCGCAGCCGGTACGCCCGCCCCCACTCCGCGCCCGCGCCCGCCGCCTCCGCGCTGCACGCGCTGAAGAACCCCGCGCACGCCGCGACGAGCCCCGACGCCGCGCGCTCCGCCTTGCGCCGCCCCGCGCGCCCCGACGCGCGCTTGAACGCGCGCTGGATGACGCCCGCCGCGCGCACCTCCGCGTCCGAGCGCGTCGCGGCCTCCAGCGCGGGCGGCATCGCGACGGGGCCCCCGTCCGCCTCGCGCTCCGCCTCGCCCGCGTCCACGAACGGCTCCTCCTCCACCGCCTCGTCCTCGTCCTCTGCGTCGCCCGCGTCCGCGTCGCGCGGCTCGGCGACGGCGCGCGCGGGGCCGAGCAGCTGCGGGACGCCCTCGAGCGCCGTGTACACGATCTGGCGCACGTTCTTGATCGGGTGCGGCCGCGGGCGGTCAGCGTGCAGCAGCACCACCAGCTCGTCGAGGGAAGAGCCCGCAGTCGACCACCGGAGCACGCGCACGAGGTCCAGCCAGCTGCCCGCCGTCATGTATCTGCAGGTTGGTAAATAAGCAGGCAATTAACCGCATTTGCGACGTGCTGCGTACCTGCCGGACAGCGGCGGGGGAAACCGTGCGATGGGGTCCTTTTTGCGCATAAACGTGATGTGATGCCATATTTTATTTCGGAGGGCTGGGGTCCGCGGGCTGCCGTTGGGCGCGTTGTATCCCACTGGAAACGCGGTTAGTCGTCGCGTTTGAGATTGAGAAATTGACTTACATAAGCAGAGACATCGGCAGCTAGACAAGGAAATGTTAGGTGCATCGTAAGAGAACAGCTCGCACGTACATCCGAGCATAAAATGTGTCTCGTATTCTCCACAGTCCCGGCGTGGCCATAGTCTTGTTTTCGAACAGTAGATGGTCTGTCCAACGTTCAGCATTCCGACGAATAGGAAGCAATTCCATTTACCTGCACCCTCGCCAGCGTAAAGGCGTTCGAGAATCGTCGCCATGGAGGATTCCAACAGGTTCAGCGTGTTTGTGTACCGGTCGCCTTGTCCGATTACACTGCTCCAGTTCACGAGCCAGCTAAGCGGGAGGGTCATATCGTGGACGACCCCGCGCTGAAGCCGCCCGGCAATGATTATGCAGGCACAGAGATGCTCCAAGACATCACAGAGGACGCTGATGTGGATAGGGAGCTGGAATTGGATAACGTGGCTGGCGGAACGTCTCAGTAAAAGCAGGCATGGATTTAGATCCGACTCACCGGGCAAAGAGGACGCCGGCGGAGATACACGTCTGCTCCTTGCCGTCCAGCGAGGTCAGAAACTCGCCAACGACGTAGTTGTGCCCGGGCCGCGTGTAAATCGCGGGCTTCATCAGCATGAACGGGCTTTGCGTCAAATACGACATGGCGTCCTTGCGGTCCAGCTGGAAACTGAGCCGCGACACTTGCGCGAGGTTGCTCAGGAACTTCACCGGCGGCATAAAGTTGAAGTCGTAAGCCCACGCCCGGACCCACTCCTTCACCACTTGGAAGCCCGCTTCGGCCTCCGGGATCGAGCTGAGCTCAAGACTGGCGGCGGAACCGAGACGATAGAAGGAGGGATACAGCGCAGAGTATAATCGCGATATCCAATACCTGAAGAGGAAATCAGGGGCTGCGGCGGCGGTGGTTAAAGTGGCTTACCGTCGTGGAATAGGGTCATTGAGAATGAACTGTGCGGTTTGGAATATCAAGATCTGTTGCAGATGCACCCTGACCCGGAAATTATATTGCTGGGCGTCTATCATCGCCCCCGGAATGTGCTCGTGGGGGCAATCCATGCGGTTACAATGCCCGTCGAAGATGGCAAAGCTGAGGCAGGGGGAGAAGGCTTTCGTTCGTTTGCATAGATCATTCTCTTCAAGAACGCGCCGTCGGAGACGATCTTTCAGCGCTCGGTGATATACATCCCAGAGTTCGGAACCAGAAAGAACAATGTTGTCCGCGGCAGACCGATGAGACGCCGGGTGGCTCTGAAGATGCAGGGCCGAGTGCAAAAATGTGCCCTTGGGGATCAAAAAGTTGTTTTCGCCTTGCCGAATGTATCCGAAAAGCTTCTCGACCATGGGCCAATGACAAGGGTCCATCCAAGTGAAGTTGTTTAGCAGCTTGACGTAGGCGTGAAAGGCTTGCAGTTTGCTTGCAACGCCTTCAACCGGGAGCTCCTGGATGTCAGGCGGGGTGGTAAAACAATGGTCGAGGCATAGCAAGGCGGCTGCCGGATTTGTCGCTTCGAATTCCTCTCCAAGAGGTCCCAGCTGCGAGAAGTCACGGCGGCTTATCGCTTGAAACATTAAAACCTGTACACAGGGCGTATAAGTTTCATGAAATTTAGGCTCATGAGGACAAACCTCGTTGCGGTCGTTGTCAGACAAGACCGAGATGTCAGCCTTAGCTGCCAAGGACAGAAGGAGAGTGACGGAGGGGTCCTCTTCGTCCGCCGATAATGCGAATGAAATTCGCTGCCACAGGCCTTGAAGAACGCAATGAATGCCCCGGCGCATAGCGTGCTCATTGTTCTGATGGCGAAGAAAGAGTTTGATGGCATCGAACGTCCGTCCTTCCTCGAGGTGAACCTCGGCCGCGTCTGAGAACCTTCCCAGCGATTCAAGAAGCGTCGCGTGGGCGATATCTAGGCCACGATCCTCAAGGTACTCTAACGCTTCTTCGTAAGAAGAAAAGAGGGCATGTGCTTTCCTGTAAACACAGCGTAAACAAAACTGGGTTGTTGTGAAGGCCAACGACGTACTCAAGCTTTTGCTCCTTAAAATAGTAGAGCCGAGCAACGCTAGTGACGCTCGTAACGACCTCGGGCCGTATCCTCGCTTTGTGGGTTTTGACAATAGCAACGGCTTCGTCGAAATTTCCAAGTTTTCGATAAAGCTCAGTCGATCGTGTGTATTCCTCTGCGTCTCGGTAACTCTGCGCCGCTTGTAGGTCGTCTCCGGCATCCTCGAAGCATTCTGCAGCGATTCTAAAGTAAGCTAGCGTTTTATCCTCCTTCGCGCAGTCGACAAATGCCGCTGCAGCTTCAAAGAAGGCGGCCTTTCTGGCTTCGATAGCTCGTCGGCTGCTGCCACCTGGACTTTTCCTCGCTTCTTGACGCAGATGGTAGGCTCCGGCCATAGCAGTTTGCCGGGGGAGAAGCGCCCTCTCGAAACAGTGCTTCGACTGTCGATACCGTTTGTTGGCGAATAATTTCCTGCCTTGCTCCTCCCACTCCGACACTTGGGATGGATTCAGCCGATGGAGAGAATAGGGACGCAGAAATGGCTCTACCTGTGGATGAAATCGCGAGACGCGGGGTATCGGTTCCTGGCGTACAATTTTGGACTTGATCTTTACTCGTCCAGAGGATCTGGACGCGTCTCAGTGCTATAATTCGCAGGGAAACACTGGGCCGAGGAACTGACCCGCATGGGTTCCCCTTTCGCAGACGTGTCTGCAATCCAGACATTGTTGCGGGCCCTGGTGATGGCTACGTATAGGAATTTAAGCTACATCAAGTCCGGAATCAGCGTCCAATACATCTTGCGGTGAACGAGAAATTTACCTCGACGCAAACACCGGCATGGCGCATCTTGTGAAAGAGGGGGGCGGGAACATCTCCTTGGTTCTCGAGAGCATTGAGGACAACGCGCCATTGAGCAGCCCCAACTGTCGAATCCTCAAAGAAATTGTACAGCAAAACCTTCCGCAAGATTAGATCAAAAATCGGTTGTTTGGTCTGGTTGTGCCAGCTTACGTCATTGAATTCTAGACCCTTCACGGAAAAGATTCCGAGTCAGGTCGACAACTTGGCCACCGACGAAGAACAGCGTACCTTGCTCTCGTACAACGTCCTGGGAAACACCATTTCAGCTGTTGCTCAGATCAACAGGGGCGAAGGAAGCACTCACATGATGAGGCCGATATCTCCTACTTGCTCTCGCAATTTCTCTCTGGCGGCATCATCGCGCACTAGAATGCCTGCGCCGAAACTCAGTGGATAAGGTACGTGCAAGCGATTGTATGCTTACATTGCTGCGCTCCAAATTCGATATAGCTTCCCCTAGATGAACGGACTGTCAGCAAAAAGCCTCAGAGGATCAGAAGCGACTCGCTGTCGATCTCCAAACAAGAATTGCTCATATTCGACATTGCCCGAGTCAAATCCGGTGAAGAAGACGGGCCGAAGACCGTCGACTGTGCCTCGTTCTCGGTCGAGCACATCGATTGCATACGGCCACAGCATGGTAATGACCTCGATGACTGTGTGCGCGCAGTTGACGATTCCAGCGTGAGACCGGTAATTGACAGTGAGCTGGAAAGTCCGGGGCTGCCATGTGGGCTGATAATACAGCTCCGGTCGTAAAATCTTCTCAAGGCGCCTTTGCTGCAAGGATTTCAGTGCTTCAAAGAGCCACAAAGAGTACCAGAGCCAAACCTCGATGCGAAACAGGAATGCCTTCAGCTCGTTGAAGCGGAAGGAGCTGCCCACGAGATTGTCTGAGCAGTGTCTCCGGCCCAAAACAGGCCGTTGGGGTTGTGACAAATGGAGCGCAACACTGTCCGTGTATTAGCCGGAGCATCTAACAACGATGAAAGCCATTTACGCAGGGTGTCCACCAGTAAGTTATCCTGGGTTTCATCTACATATCTTCCGGACGGTAAGGTGTACTTCGCCGCGGGCACTGTGAATCTGACTCACAGATAATCCATCTTTCTGCCGGGGACTCCCCCACGCTCTTCAAAATACCGCAGGATGGAATGGGTTCTGTATCCAAATCAGACGGAAACCGATACGAAAGCCATATCTCGCTCACCGATCTGCCGGATCGCTATCACCCAGCAGTCGCTTCTGTGTTAAATACGCCTCGAAGAGGCCGTATATCCGCTGGCGCTGGTTAGCGAACGTGGATTGCGCTCGCTCACTGAGATTCAGGTAGGCCTCGCGATCCAAGCATGAGGAAGCGGAAGCGCCGGTCAAAGTCTCCTCTGAGCCCATTATTACGCCTGCAAGCACACGTAAGCTACAAAACGGGAACGGATGTTCTGGGAAACACACCCATGAATTCGCTGAAGACCATGGAAGGATCTTTGCCGTTCAACTTCAGTCATCATGTTTACTTATGTCAAATGCGTGCTTACCTAGCCCTTTACTCAAGGTCTGAGGGAAATGGGGCCAGTAATGCTGCAGGAACCTATCGTAGTTGAGCTTGAGCTTGGTCGGCCTCGCCGGTCGGTCTAAAGCAGCGTTTTTTAACATGCCAGCAGACGGATCAGCGTCCATGTCGTTCTCTAACATAGTGCACAGCTGCCCCGCGGCGTCAATACGTATGCTGAACGCTCAAGATCAACTTACGCGGTCGAACGTGACGAACAGCGGGAAATGCTCGTCCCGTAAATCGCTATATCGCTTCGGCAAATCACTCCGCCAATTGAGCTCGTCGTCAATGTCTAACAACGCGCCGGTGGATGTCTTTGCTTTGGTCTGTTTCTCTGCATCGGCAGAGGGCCGGTACCCAGCTGACAGCTTTGCGAAGTGTTCCTCCACCTTCTCCGCGAGGATGCGGGACTGTGTCACGAACAGTTGCCGCCGCTTCGGAGTATCCGGATGTTCCTCCTTCGTGACCTCGTAGTCCGCTTCCACCAGAAGCATCTTGTATAGCATCGTGGTAGTTTTGCTGTATTGCATTCTTAGCGTTGTCGCTGCACAAGGAGAACCCCTTACCCTGTTCCACTACGACCAAGCACAAAGCACGAGTATGGATGCTCGATGATGTCTAGTTCTCTCGGTCTAGCGCGAAATTATTACTTGAACTACCCCCAAGTAAAGCACTGGACGTACGAGACTTGCAAGACGAATGCAACGTCCAGATCGGCTATAATGCTGTCAAGCAGCGGCTGACGATGACTTCAGGGCAAATGGACGGATAATATGCAGGATCGCGCACCTGAGAGAAATGGACGGATTTCCTGTGGGAACCCTTGTCTCAATATCGCCATCCGCAGACGCTAATCAGAACTCACAAAAGGAGATTTTGGATCTAACATAAGGTCAATTGAATGAGCATCTCAGAGATCGTCGGATCCCACCTGCTCCAAATCGTCCGGGGGCAAATCCGGTACACACCCGGACTGCAACGCGCGCATTTCGACTGGCGCAGGAAACGTGCTCGGAGAAAAGACATGGTTGCCTGCGTGATGCGGGCGTGTTCGGAAAGCACATCTGTAAGATCGTTAGATGCTACCGAATGCTAATCAAATAAGGGCTGCGTACCTGTCTCTGTACTCCTTGCCTTTCTTGCCCAGCTCCCGCCCCATAGAATCCCAGAAGGATACACGGGCAATCTGTGTATGCGTATAAACCCCAAAAATCTTGATCGCTGTTAAGCAATATCAGTTTTTGACGCTTTACACTGTCACATGTGGAGAATAAGCACCTTGTTGTTCACTCTACAGCGAACGATATTCTGCAAGAAATAATTCTGAATATATCACAAGACTTACCGTGGAATCATAAGCAGGTACACAGTCGATTTGATACTGAATTGAAGATTCAATAGTATCCTTGTAATTCAGGAGGAAAGGCACGAACAACAAGGCGCAGATCACCGGTCATCTTGGCTTCGTAGATGGGGATCTCAACATGATTACCATTCAGCCGCTTTTGATTGTCGGGTGAGAAATGTCCATTAGAGAGCTCCCTGCGGTCGCCGTCAACTCGAGGCGAAGAAAACCCGAGGCCGACGTACTTGATCTTCTTGATGATGATCGCGAATACCTTGCGGTCACGTCGACTGTGGTCGCGCAGATCGCGCTCTCCGCGGGGAGAGATGTTGATCCCCCATTCTCCAAATCCAGTGGCGCTCTCACAATAAAGCCTCGTGCTGCAGATCCGTTAGGTGGTGTCAATTTGCCCACAATCATGGAACCCGCGTACAATTTCATCAGCTGCACGGCGGGATACAGAGCCCCCGAATCAGATCGCGCTGAAACCTGCGATACCGTCGTGGTGTGCTCCGTTTCCGGTAATTCATCCCGAGCCTCCGGAGGTAGAACGGGTTCTGCGGGCAGGCAGGCGGCCTTGAGAGATGCAGCGAGTTCCTGGCTATGCAAAGCCAACAAATAGTCCTGTAAAATCCTGTAAGCAAGGAACCGCAGACGATGAACGCAGTAAATCGGCACCTCGAGGACAGCTTCTTGATTAGCTAAAATGTCTGTCACTGCTGCGTCAGCTTCTTCGCGAGTCTGGGGAACGGCGATATCGAGGCGCTCAAACGGGGCCGGATCCAAAGGGGCTTTGGCTTTTGCTGCTGCACGTCGAGCCTGCTTCATTTGTTTCTGGCTCATTTTCGTGTTAGCACTTGGCGCCGGGTCATCATGAGACAATCTGGTGGCGAGGGCAGCTAAGGCCTCGGGAGCGTCTTTGACGAGTTGGCGATAATACGCGCGTCGTTTATCTGGGCGCTCCTCGACTGGCCGTTCCTCATCCGGCCCGTCGATAACGCGAGTTGGGGTAAATTGAAAGTAGACGGAGAGGTGTGAGAGAATTTTATGGGCAAGAGACGCGCTAAAATCGTCCGGCGTTCGTGGAAATCGGTTGAGGATCCACGCTTCGTCGATCGCTGTGATCAAGCATAAGGCTACTGTGTCGGAGAAACACCATGGAAGGATACTTGCCAGACAGCACGAGTCGTAAGACCTCTGGCTTTTCACACGAGACGAGGTCTTCCAAGATGAAGTCGGCATCCTCGACGTTGTCAAAGAGCAGGTCCTCGAATTCGATCGCGACTCTCTCAACGTCTTGGAGAGATGTCAGCGCGCCGAAAAAATCTGAAGGGTAGCACCGCTTGGGTGGTGTAGGTGGCATGGTTGGGATAAAGAGTTAAAACAAGAAGATGGCGTGTGTACGGCGTTATGATATCGACAGAATGCGGTTACCAAAAAAATCGAGGGCTAAGGCGGTAAGGTTGTTGAGATTTGGTTGAGATCGAGGCACCTTGGGCACAGCGGCAAGGAACGTATGGAAGCGTGTCAAAGGTGTGGCTACTGTACACGGGTACGGTAGAAGATGGCCAAAGACTGGTCAAAGATTCAAAGAGTCGACAAAGTCGTGTGCAAGTCGCGTGCACAAAGGAAAAGCAGCGCACGCCGAAATGCCGATATTCATTTTGATCCGTTTCCCACGTTTCCGACATCTGAAAAAGAAAAAACTCCAACCTCCGCAACCTCATCCGAGCCTCGGACAGACTGGAAGTGGATCATCAAGTTCTCATCTCTGAAAACTCCCTCGATTGTCTATGTCTCACAGAGCAGCTTGCAAGCTGCTGCAATAAACCGACATTTTGCCACTGCGCCTCCTAGACCGCAGACACCCTTTCCTACCCTTTCTCTCCGAATATTGACGCAATGAAGCTCTTGATCTCTGCCGTTTAACCCCTCTCTATGTACACGACTTGAGTGCGTAAGTATCTCGCTCAGTACCATGGGCACCAAAAACCCCGGCCCCGTTGAGGATGTTAACCCACTGCTTGCTCAAGGTGCGTACTTTGCCTTTACGTCGGCGCCGAATGCTGACGATACGCCTTGCAGGGTGGTCGCCGTGGTCGCCGTCTCTTGAATACCGGGTACCCTGTGTGCATAGATACGTTCAAACGTCGCCGTTCGATACGCCGCAGGGACGTGTCTGCTCCGCGGTCTTCAAATTAGAAGGACAGCAAGTTCGAATATGACCCTCGGTCAGTTTGAGGAGGCTGTAAAGGAAATATCATCTTCAGTCAAATGCCACGGCAGCTGAGGGAATGGGCAATGATGGCGTCTTGTGAGATTTGTTCTCTCCGATCTCGAATTGTCCGGAGATTCCAGCGTGATGGCCAGATAGTGGAGACGCTTCGGGTTGGGCGTATTCTCGTAAGCTTTAAGTTTGGCCAGGAGCAAGGAGTAAGAACACGATGGCTAGCCGAGGCTTACGGGGGATGCATGGTTCACTGGAATGAATGGAAGACGTACCTCACGGCCGCTGCTTAGTGCTTTGAGTGATTCTCTTCATTAAAGAGTATCCGCGCTGAGGTCGATGGAGGAGGTAAGGCAGCGCAGATATCGCGATTGCTCGACAAAAAGTGGAATGGGGCTCACATTGCGAGTAGAGGCTTGCTTTTGGTATTCGAGTCGGTTGCTGCACGGCGCATTTTGGAGTTGAGCGGGGTATAGAGAAGGTGAGAGTGGTCAGGTCTCGTTGGAGTTGGCTAGGCTATAGCCTATGGCACGGTAGGAGGCCTTGAAGCGTGAGGAGATGGAGAATCGGAGTGAAACTCAGCATCAGCGTCGAGCGACGACTCAGAGCTTCCTCGCTCCCCTCGATTTGGATTTGGAGCGCGACTGTCTCGAAACTGGCTCGAGTTCCTTCCCTCAATAGCAGTCGCATCATCACAAGGCAGCATTGCGTCGTGCGACTCTGAGTCTGAATGGGGTATGAGAAACGCGTTTTATCAGCGGCCGCAGGCGCCTATCACTTCATCAGGCTCAATACAGCGTTACTTCCACTTCGCAACTCAAAAAGGCAGAAATAAGGCAACGCTCGTATATTCGTGCAGGACTTCGGCCGTGGTGGTCAGGAAGAGATCGTCACACAGAGATCGGTCACAATTTATACTTCCGCGGCGCGTCGCGTCTATTTGGCCGTCCATTGCCAGTCCAGCCTAATAAAACACAGCCACCTGGAAAACATATATAAAGTGGGGCCCCGCACCGTCAAATCCCCCCCTCCAGCATCTCTCCTCTCACTTACATGGTGCGTCGCCTCCTTCTCCTCCATTCGCTGACCTCCCACAGAGTCGTTGGCGATGACGAGCCAGCGACGCGGTACGCGACACCAGCAGCCGAGTGACGACCAAGAGGACGGCGGCACCCCCCGGCGACCGCGATGGAGAGTGGACATTAGGTGCGTCCGCTGCTCTCTCTTCTCCGTCACCGCGAATCTGACCGTCCTTCACAGCTGCGCACCCCGACCTTCCGACGGCGGGAGGAGAGCCCGGCGACGGCGATTTGTATCAGCCATTAGGTGCGTCCGCTGCGCTCTCGTCAGCCACCGCGAATCTAACCATCCTTCAAAGGCATCGAGTCGACGGCGGCACCCCCCCTGCGTCGCCGTACGTGGAAGAACGCACTGTGCGCACCGCGCTTCGGCGTCGCAGCAATCAGGCGTTAATACCCGCGGCCGTGCCGACGGAAGGGTGGACGGTATAAGCTGGTGATCATCTGCCGGCCCGGAGGGTCGCGCAGCTGACGCCTGGCATAAGCCTGAAGCCAGCAGCGGACGGTATAAGCTGACGACCATCTGCCGGCCCGGAGGGTCGCGCAGCTGGCGCCTGGCATAAGCCCGAAGCCAGCGGCCAATAGCCCTCCTCTGCCTCGGGCGATCTGGCAGTCATTCCTGGTGAGCCCGTTTCTTTCTTCTCGCTTTCCTCGACTTGCGGCTGACAACATCCTGGCAGGCCGAATCCCCGACCACGCAGCCTCGACTGGCTTCGACCAGTTCGACTGTACCGCCGTAGTCAGTAGTGTAGTTCCCGGGGGTGGGTTCGCAACCCTCGTGCTCCCTTGCCGTTGGGCCCCCGGGCTTGAGGCGCTTGCGCCGACCAAAAGCACGTTAATCTTTGCCTATTTTACTTGTACTGCCTTGTCTTGAATTCGATTTGTTTGCTGGCTCTCTTTGCGTTCAATTCTAAGTTGCCTTTGCCTTCGCAATTGCTTCAGCGAGTCTTTGTCTACCGATGAGCGCTGAGCACTCATTCGAGTTCAGAGAACACTTCAGACACTAATATTTGACCGGGCGACATCAAAGATTTGAAGGAGAAATACACATTGCAAAGTTCCCCGTGTAAGTAGACAAAACTGACTCGGAGGATCCGTAAAACTGTCGCCATGTTGTCCGTCCCATGCCCCGCAAGATAGCGCCGCCGTCTGCGTTGAAAACGAGTTGGAGCCGCATTGCAGGATAAGTCTGGCGCGTTGAAATGGCACTCGCCGGAGAGGGCGCCACATATACTGCATACTTGGCACTAGGCTAGCACAAAGGTCGCCAACGAGACTTCAAGTGACGATTTCGGGCTACTTGGCTTCAAGAAAGAGGCCGTTCGATGTCATGCGAGCCTTCAGAATGAACGAGACACGATATAAGCCTGAGGGACATCGACGCGGTTGAGAACATGTGATGGTTGATCGCGTCCGAGTTGGGAATCGTCCGCTCCCTCACGCCCTCGATGTTGAGCAAACCGCCGGCGTCGCAATCGCCCAGCATCCCGCAGTCCTCGCGCCCAGCAAGTCCCACCAAAGATGTCGCCGGCCTTCCCCAAGCAAACCCCTACTCATATTATCGCGACGTCCACATGGACACCGCGAAGGGCCTGACGGCTGCAGGTTTCCCCGATATTCGCATGGCCACCGCCAAGGGGTTTCCCTCCGATATCATGATGGAGACCGCTAAGGGAAACAAGACGATGAAGGCGGGCGGCTTCCAGTTATGGGAGCGCGAGCTGCTCGACAATCCAGAAGTGAAGCGCAAAGCCACGGTCGCTCAGCTATGTACGTGTCGTCTTCTGATTCTCTGACCACATCCTCACCCCCGATGCCTCCAGATTTCCTGGATTACTACTTCCAGACGCTCGGATATCTGCACTCGCGTAAAGAGCGCCGCGCAAAGTTCGACAAGGACACCGCCGCGCGCGATCTCAAGCCGACAGAGCACGCGAAGGAGTTCAAGTCGTACTGCGGGCGCGAGCGCGTACTCCTCCGACGCCGGCGCACCAAGCTCAGAGTCGACCAGTTCCACATCATCGCACAGGTCGGCCAGGGCGGGTATGGCGAGGTGTTCCTGGCGCGGAAACAGGAGACGGGCGAGGTCTGCGCGTTGAAGAAGATGCGCAAGCGCACGCTGTTCAAGATGGACGAGGTGCGTTAACTATCCCCCCCCGACTTCCAACGCGTCCTTGAGCCTTTGACCCTAGATTCGCCACATCTTGGTCGAGCGCGACATCCTCACCGCCACAAAGACGCCTTGGCTCGTTCGTCTGCTCTACGCGTTCCAGGATCCGCAATACGTGTATCTTGCGATGGAATACGTCCCTGGTGGCGACTTCCGCACACTACTCAACAATTCGGGGGTCCTCAAAGAGGAGCATGCCCGCTTTTACATCAGCGAAATGTTTGCCGCCGTAAACGAGTTGCACAAGCTGGGTTATATCCATCGTGATCTCAAGCCCGAGGTGTGTGGTCGTGCTCTTGCTGGATTCGTCGTAGCTCAACTCCTGTTGCAGAACTTCCTCGTGGACAGCACTGGGCACGTCAAGCTCACCGACTTTGGCCTCGCAACCGGAGCCCTCAACCCCCGTCTCATAGAATCACTCAAAGTCAAGGTAAGAATCGCCTTGCTCTTTTTGTGTCTGCTGGCTAACCAACGTTCTTCCAGCTGGACAAAGTCAAAGATAATCAAGTCGTCCACCGATCTACTCTCGAACGTCGCTCGATCTACCGCTCTATTCGAAACGAAGACGCCCGCTACGCAGACTCGATTGTAGGGTCGCCCGATTATATGGTGCGTTGAAGGTAGTCCTCTCTAACTTGCTGCTGATCCCGCTACAGGCCCCCGAGGTCCTTCGTGGAAAACCTTATAACCACTCCGTCGACTACTGGTCCCTCGGCTGCATCCTCTTCGAATTCCTCGCCGGCTTCCCCCCGTTTAGCGGCAGCACCCCCGAGGAGACCTGGACGAACCTCAAAAACTGGTCGACCGTCCTCCGCCGCCCCGAGTACGACAAGCCCGAGGATCTCGTCTTCAATCTGACGGATGTGGCGTGGGACGCCGTCACCTGGTACGTCTGCCTCCGTCTTTCCGCCTGTTAACTAACCCCACCGCAAACCAGCCTCATCGCGCACGCGACGACGCGCTACGCCTCCCTCGGGCAAGTCAGCGCGCACCCCTTCTTCAAGCTCACGAGCTGGGATGACTTGCGCGCCGTCCGCGCGCCCTTCGTGCCCGCGCTCGACTCGGAGATCGACACGGGGTACTACGACGACTTTACGTCGCTCGAGGACATGGCAAAGTACGCCGAGGTCAAAGAGAAGCAGAAGAACGTCGACGCGGTCAAGGAGAAGGAGGAGCCGTTTGGGCGCGGGGTGTGGGTTGGGTTTACGTTTGGGAAGAATGGGCCTGGGCCCAAGGCGGGGTTGGGCGGCGGTGGCGGGTATGATGACGGGGCGCTTGCGACTATATTTTAGGTGGCGGTGTGTCTGTTTTTTTGTCGAGGAGACTTGCTTTGTTATTGGAACTGCACGTACACATACCCTGTATACTTTTAATTATCCGTTTCCGCATCATGACTTAGATAGCATGTATGCCGCTCATTATAATCCAGTTCTGCAAGGAGCATACAAGAAAAATACAGCATTTTTGCATGGAGATGTGTGTGATCTCGGTCCTCTACTTCGTGGCGCGTGCAACCGCCTGCTCGGAGAAAATACGGTCCAAGGCAGCGTGTTCCGCCATACTAATCCCCAGGGTCAGCTCCGGTATCTTGGTGTCCTCGAACCCGCCCGCCTCGAGCTTCCCCTCAAATTCGTCCTCGTTTGCCGACGCGCCTCTGACCATCACCAGCTTCGCCACGTCCCGACACACAGCCTTGTGCGGCGCCGGCTTCCACCCCACGCCGCCTTCTGGCACGCGGCGAGCAGTACGAGGCGGCAGCCGGAGCACAGGCTCGTGGGCACCTTCGTGTTCGTCTTGGCGTTGGGGCAGAGGGCCTTGCCGCACATCTGGTTCTTCCCGCTGGACTTCGTGGCGAGGGTTCCGTGCAGGATCGACGCCGGGGCGAGGAAGATGTTGGGGTCTTCTTCGTATTCGTAGTTTGAGGGCAGGAGGTCCGTGGTGAAGTTGAGGGAGACGGTGTACAACGACATCAGCACCATCGCACGCGACTCGGTCTTCATCAGGATGCGGTACGTCCGGAGAAGCACGCCGATGCTGCCGTAGATGACTTGGCCCTGGGGCTGCATGTACGTCCGGAGTACGGTGTATTTCGAGTATCCTGCTTCGCTATTGTCATGACTTTCGAGACGAAGCGGATGTTATTTAGAGGACTTGCCCACGGCCATGAACAGATCGCGCCAGAAGACCCCAAACTGCAGGACCTTATTCTCTACCTTGTGCCCCGGGCTGGACCGCTTGGAGCGGTGGAACGGTGGAGCACTTCCATTTTATCGACGTTCTTCTTGAAGTCGTCTGCGATCGCAGAGATGAACGCGGGGGTGTCGACGAGGGCACTGAGCAGGGCGTTGTCGGAGGGGAGATGACGGAGAGGGCGACGAGCAGGTTCAGCGGCTCCATGGTGTCCGTTCGGCGGTACCACTGCAGCAAGCTGAGAACGGCGTTCTTGGCACCCGCGGGGAATAGTACAGAAGAGCTTGCGGGCCACAGCGCAACCTCTAGATCCCCCTCGGCCGTGACTTCCGCATCCAATTCCTTCACGATCGACGTTGAGCACATCTCGATGATCAGGCCCTTGAATGTACTGGGAGACGCGTGCTCGTGCATCTGCTTGTGAAAAGAGCCCAACATCGGCATCGTCGTTCTTGCGTGGCAATGCGACAGACGCCCATTAGCGGCGTACTTTTCGACATTTTTCCGGAAAGAAAAATGCGACGAGCTGGTCGAGGACGTCGTGGCGGGTGCTGCGCATTCCGACCTGCCAATTGTCTTGCAGGCTGATGAAACGGAGAACGTATTCGAGAGCTGATGTGCATAAGAATGCGTCTGGCTTGACCAGGGAATTTGTGATCATTGGTGCATAGAGACTGATGCTCAGCGAAGCGTAAAAGTCGGGGGACCCGGTGTTGGGTGCGTCGTCCGCGCTGTATCCTGACGAGTGCGCGGAATCGGAGCTTGAAGAGTCATTGCGCGAGCGGACCATGGTCGTTGAGGTCGTGAGGTCGTGGTCTTGTTATGATCCAAATCGGGTAGATCACGATAAGGCCCCAAATCGGGATAGGGGCTCTAACCATAAATTGTTCTTTATACACCACGTCTATTTCGCTCCTTCTAACGACAAAGCTTCAGAAAATATCAGTTGACTTCGACTCGGGTGTAGTCTGCCTGAATAACAACAGGAAATTAGATCTTCACGGCTCGATGGTGGGCTTGTGCGGTTTTGAATGTCCACAACACACACCTCGACTCAAACAGACGAATCTCCTGATTCTGCCTTCAATATAATACACCTCAATAGTAATTTCCTTACCCGCTGCATTGTGCACCAGCATGATTCTAAACGTAAGAAAATAGATGCAATGACCGCCCAGATCATGTTTTCAGCAATGTCTCTCCTAGGACAGGTGCTGCGGGTGCATCAGGGTAGGACTTGGATGGAGGCAAGTAAATAGTATGCACCGTTGCCCGAAACCCAAAGTGACAGACCTAGGGTCTGGCTGCGCCCTCGCCTTGGAGGAACCTGGAAATGGTCAGGGCTGAACACTGATGGATTCGGATACACAAGTGAATCATGGAGCATCGCCCTGTAACCGTGAGCACAAACAAAAACATTAGGCAATTGAAATCCTGACCGCTGATTTGCCATAATCATGCTGCCCACCGGAAGGTAGAATCCCTTGTAGTAATCGTCCTCAGAAAGCCAATGCGGGGCATCTGGTGATACTCAGTGTTTTGAAAAAGTGTATGCATAGGTAGCTCACCCACTGGCATCGATGAGCCCCATCTTATGGTCTCGATGATCAGACAGCGCATATAAGGCATGTGTTCGCAGTCGTAAAATGTTAGCAAACGATCTTCACCGATTACAACATCTATTTCCGCTTGTAGGCTCGCTTGGATGACTGGATTTGCAACCAACAATTGTGAAAGCAATCATAAACCCAGACATTGTCTAGAAGATGATTAGAGCAAAGCGAAAAATGCGATGGGGAAAAATAGTTATATCATATTGCTTAATGTGACTTCTGTGTTTTTCGGGTTCATGCACAAAGGTCGTTCAACAGACGGTGTACTCCTTTGAGCTGAATTGGTAGTAGTTCGGCAGAAGCTGCTTTTGAAAGTAGAGCTGTAGATATTTGTGCTGTCTTGATGTTTTTCCGCAGTCCATGCTTTGAGGGAGAATTTCTGGATAAACTCAGTGTCGCTTTCCATAAGTCAATATCAAGCTAAATTACCCATCTAATCCTTGAATCAACTTCAAATCAATTTGGTTCAATACAAGAAACTGCAGTCTGTAAGAATAGACTGTGCTCCTCTTGTCCAGGAAATTATGCGCAACTGAAGCAGAATTGATTACCCCGACTGGCTTTCCTTGAGCTTTCCAAATGTGTAGAAATATATCATATCACTGTAGCGTTCCCCCTACTACTGAAAGATGCACCATGATGAAACTCTTGGGACATCATATATGTTCAAGTTCCCGATGATCGGAAGTGGTTTAGGTCCAGGCGGCAAACTGTCTGCTTCGGTTGAGCGTGTTTGAAAGGGCATACAAAAGATAAGAAGGAAGCCACGGCGGACAATGAACTGTCACTTTTGTCATGTGCTGTCACCTGTGTTGTCACTTGTGGCTGTCATTTGTGCTTTCCTTTGTCCTTTTGAATAAACCTGTTTTGTCCTTGTTTTCTGGTCTTTTGGATAAAGTGTGAGCTGAACCGCTGAGAGCTGAGTGGCCAGAGTAACCTGATGCTGATGCAATGATGCAATCAATCAAATGGGCTTGTTTTGCGCTGTGCCACCTCTCTCAACACCTCTCTTGAGATGGCTTAATTCACTGGGCTTGAATTAATCACAGGGGAGGTTGTTGAGATGATTTACATTTCTAGCAATCCTCTGGAACGGGTAAGATCACCCTAAAACAATGTTCTTGAGTATGGCAGCTAGTGCGGCCCTTATACAAAATCATTCACAGCGAAAATTGACCAGTTTACGTGGGGCCAAAAATGAATCTGAAACCTATTGTTTCAGATACATTTTCAGTCACCCTGAAACCGGCCAATTTTCGCTGTGATTCAACGGGTCATGTCTTATCAGGCCGCGGATCCTGATGGCCTGATCAGGCGTGATCAGACCTGATCGGCTTCAGATGGTTTTTATGGTGTGAGAGAACCTGTCAAAATCCAATATCATTTTGAGGGGTGGTGCATCATATGTGTGCCCCAGCCTGCAGCATCACACATGGTTTGAAAATAAATAAAGTTGTTGGGCGGTCCATGATGCTGGTAGAGAGTTACTAAGAATCATATGTCATTGGCCACATGACAACTGCATAAGTATGGCACTATTCTCAGGGACCTGAGCCCTTCTTTTCCTTCCGTCCCTCCCCTTCCTATCCATTCCATCCCTCCTCCAAGCCCATCCCTCCCTGCTTCCAAGTCTGTGCTCCACTGGGTCTCACCATGTGCTTGCAGTCACTGGCCGACCCATCCAGCCTCTGGGTGGTATCAGGAGCCTGCAAGCATATGGTGAGACCCAGTGGAGCACAGACTTGGAAGCAGGGAGAGATGGGATGGATCTATATATCTTATATCCTATATATATATGAAAACACAAAGGACACTGCCATTGAAAGTCATATCACCTGATATAAGTCACTTGCATTTCCCCATGCCCTGTCAGCCGCACAGCAGCCGGTTCCCACAATGCCAAATTAAATAGGATGCCAAAAGGCAGGTTTGAACCGTGGACCTTGGCATTACAAGCCAAATCTGGAGCAAGGCAATGAACCAACTAGACCATAGGGCTATTAAGACCTTAGTTGTGTTTCCATCTAAGTTAGGGTCCTCCCCAGGCTCATTTCATTTAATAATAATATAGCACACTTGCCTCTTGCCTCTATCTTTCTCTCCCATGCCTCCCTCATATATCCCCTCTGCTATTATAATACAACCTCTCACAGTGTGATAAATTCACCCAATCTTTGTGGCTGTACCATGGGCCAGGGCACAGTCAAAGGCTCACAAATCTGTGACTTTCAGCTCGCTTTCTTGCAATTTGTGACCTCATTTCAGGGTGACTATTGGGCGAAGTCTTCTGAACCAATTTATACTTAGACAAAGAGTACACTGTCAACATTAACACACTCCTGAACACCAGAGCATGGTCAGAGCCGATGGCATCCTTGATCTTCTAAATTGCCTGGCAAAGGTGACAGATTTCAAAGTCCAGGCAACACTCATATTCAGAAAAAGAGAGAGTTTCCCTGTCCCACAACTGAGGTCCAGCCGTGATGTTGCTGTGCCGAAGGCACGGGTCCTATACTCGTCTATAAAAGAAGAGACTATGGACACAGCTTTTTTTTTCCGAAAAATCACATGATATAAGTCACCTGCTTTTTCCCACGCCTCTTTCCGCGGTGCAGCAGTCTGTTCCTGCGATTCCCGTGATCCTAAATTAAATATCTATACAAGAAGAGACTATGGACACAGCTTTTTGATAAATCACATGATATAAGTCACCTGCTTTTCCCCATGCCTCTTTCCACCACGCAGCAGCTTGTTCCCGTGATTCCCACAATTCCCGTGATCCTAAATTAAATAAAGTGCCAAAAGGCAGGTTCTAACCAGGGACCTTCACATTCACAGTGGAAATTGACCGGTTTACGTGCGGCCGAAAATGAGAAACCTATTGTTTCAGTGGCTGGGTCACATAAATTGCCTTATATGGGAATTCACGTGACCTGATTACTGAAACAATAGGTTTCAGATACATTTCCGGTCACCCCGAAACCGGCCAATTTTTGCTGTGATTACAAGTCAAATCCGGAGCGTCGCGATGAACCAATTGTACTATATAAGACTGTTGAAAACTCTGTTGTGTTTCCACTTGAACTAGGGCCACCCCCAGTGCTCATCATCCCTGCTGCTCCAGGCAGATTTAATTTAAGATAATACACCTTGCCTCTTCCCCCCATCCTCCCTCTTAGCCTCAGGTATACATGCTTCCCTCACACAATATCCCTCTACTCTCAACCTCTGTTTAATTCCAGCTACCCCCCCTATCTGTCAAATCTCCAACTTTCCCAACATTTTGCTGCCTTATCTGATCTGTAACTACCCTTACATTTGCTGACTTTTTTCTCTTCTGATTTATTAACACTCTCTGCTGCCTGTTTCTGAAATGCAAGCCTTTCTGTTTTGCTTTTTGTTGGAAAATTGAATTGGCACTAATAAGGGATTATTCTATTTGGCAGCCCCCCTGCCAGCATTTTGGGGGCTGCTAAATAACATTGTTCTATTTAGCAACCCCCACGTGACATTATCTTTCAGACTGCTTGGCTCCGGTCTGATGTGTTTCACCTTGACTCCATGTCCTCCCTCGTGATCTGGCTCACCACTCGAACCGTAGACATGCACTGAACCAGTAACTCTTCTCAATTGAACACTCTCAGATTTCTGAGTTAAGATTTCTTGTGATGTTTTTAAAGTCTGCAGAAAGCACTAATTTGCAATGTCGATTTGAAGTCCCATGGCATCTCTGCTCGTGATGGCAGTGGGTGAAGTTTTTGCAGATTCACGTCAAAGCCCTTTCTCTTGCAGCCACCATGGATTATACAGCCTACGTGACTCTGCACCCACACACACAGTTTTCTGCTGAAAGCTTTGCTGCTATAACGGTCGCAGAAGCCCACAATATCATCCAGAACGACCGACTTCCCACCATCCTCCCCAAGGACAGTGTAAAAAAAAAAAAAGGGTCTTTGACAGAGCAGTGCTGACCGCTATATCAGAGATTCTTGTGACAGCTGGGGAAGCCATCCCCTGTGTCCAAGATATCCTTCTGATCACTCAGGAAATGGACGAGGCCTCCAAGCAGGGAGTGCGCTGCGTCGTTCTTGAGCTGCTTGCAGGTAACTTCGTGGGGTATCATCTATCGAAAGTATATGTATATAGAGCTTTCAACAAAAAGTCCAGCCTCATTTTCTGGTTCTAGCTTATCCTCATCAAGAATATAAACAACCAGGCATATCCTCTCAGCGCAATCAGTTGGGTGAGTGCATCGGACAAGGAGAATTATGGGGGTTGACTGGTTGGGACCGGCCATTCCACTGACCAAGATTTGGCATGCATGGCAGATTTGATTTTATCTCTGAGAAAGAGGCATAGACTGTAACGTAAACTGCAACATAGTTATCTTGCGCACTGTGGTCTTTTGTATATCTTGCTGGCTAGAGGTCATGTGCATTCAAGTTTGAGGCGGCTACAATGCTTGACGGTTATCTTATCGGTTATCTTGTCTAAGCATGCTCACATGGGGCTGCTAAATAAGTTATTTAGCAGCCCCTGCTCGAAAAGGGGGGGCTGCTAAATAGAATTATCCACTAATAAGCTCTGCTTTGATTCCAGTTACCCCTATCTGTGAAAATCTTTGACTTTCCTGACATTTGCTGCCTTATATGATTGGTAAATACCCCTGCATTTGCTGAGTTTTTCTCTGCTGATTTATTATATTCTCTGCAGCCTGTCTCCAAAATGCAAGCCTTTTATTTATTTATTTTAAAAAAAACCTCACCAATTGTTGCCGATCTGCAGGGATCAACCTGTCCAAATAGTCCTCAGCGTGCTCGGATCCCCTCTCAAAGGAATGAATATGATGATTGGGTCCTTGACAGTTTTCAGAGACATTGCCAGCCTGAATGAATTCAGCAGTGGCCACAGCATGCCCCTCAGCCTGCTCAATTTCAGTCCGTGGTGGACTGATTGGTTCATAAACTGGCTCTTGGGACACCCATACAGGATGCCACCCAGCACATTCTGTGTGTTGGTCATGGATCTGCTTGCAGTGCTGTCAAGGTCAGACAATGAAGGTCAGAAAAAGTCAAAACGTTGTGACCCATTAGACATCTGACCCATCAGTGAACCCGTCAGACTTGGGTTAAGGAGAGTCAAGGATGATCGGACCGAAGTCATCCGAAGTGCCCGAGGAGATGACAGTTTTCGATGACGTGATGCTCAAAAACAATGCAAAGGGAGGCCGCAAAATTCAATGGGGTCAGTGATCGACCTGACAACTCCTGACTTTTGTCTTGACTTTTCTGACTGACCCCGTCTGACGGGGTCAGTGCCAACACTGTCCGCTTGCATGAAGGTAAGGACTACATCTTGGATCATCCAAGTGTGAAGAGTATATTTGCAGGAATGATGGAGATTGCCCCCAGGTTCGTCGTGCACTTCGGGTGAGACACAGCTGTTTCATTTGACGGGCCTTTGTAATACAGGGAGAAATTGAAGCCTGCAGTTTGAACACTACAGTGTTCCCCACTCCTTGTGTCAACCCCGATCCTTGCGTCACTAACCGTAAAACTCGCTTAATTCCTGCTCAATCCTCGGGATTTCTATATAGAATTCTTGCTCCATACTGGGTACATGTTTGGTCCAAAGTAGAGGCCATTCAGACCAGAACTGCCTGAACAGTACGGGCACTTACACCAAATTTGACTCATTTAGTGATTTGACCACTTTTGCGACCCCAAATGTACCATAGATTGGGCAAAAAATTACAAATGTAAGTAACTAGCCTTTTTCTATAGGTTAATACCTACCAATCTTGCCTTTGGTCCATACGGATTGCACTGGAATTGAGGCCATACGAGCGTGATTAAGAATGGTGTTGTTTGTAGCGTGACACACCTTCTGTTTGTGTATCTCAACATCTTCACACTACTTCACACAACTTCACCCAATTTGCCGGCATCTTCACAGAACCCCTGGACGCTGATGGTTGGACGCGTGCTATCAGAACGCATCAAAAAAGTCAAAAGGAGACGCACCGACAATACAAAATTGCAAGAGGCCGTCAACGCGCTCCATCAGAATCGGGAGCGCCCAGAAGCGATGTGCGAGTCGGAGAGGGCCCTAGCTCGAAGATTCGGTGTTTCTGCGGACACGCTTCAACGTCACGCTAATAGTGGTGTGTCAATGAGCACGTTTAACGCGTTGAAACAAAAACTCTCACCTCCCAAGGAACGTGTTGTCATCGACCATATTTTTGCATCTGCCAATCACGGCTTCCCATTGGCCCATAAAGCCGTTGTTGCCCATGCAAACACTATTATCGAGGCCCGAAAAGGGGAAACCATTGATCCCAACTTTAACTGGATTGACCGTTTCTTAAGCCAGCATCGCCAAGAGCTCCGGGCACACTGGAGTAGACCATTGGACACCCAGAAGGCGTGAGCTCTGAATCCTGCTGCAGTCAGCCATTGATTTGGGCTCATGAAGGAACATATAGCCGACCCGGATATCCGCCCCGAGGATGTGTACGGCATGGACAAAAGTGGATTCACACTTGGGGATCAAGGCCATCAGTGTGTGAGTGGGCATAGAGGGACGAAAGTACAGCATAAACAGGGTGGGGGAGACAAGAAGAACATTACCGTGATTTTGATGATCTGCACCGATGGCACATATCTCAAGCCGACAATCATTATGAAGGGTCAGAATATTCAGAAGAAGTTGGGCGAGAATAATGTTGCTGGTGCGTTGTGAGTGTCCGCGTCGTCACCTTGTTTTGATCCAACTCACAGGCAATCTAGGATTGTGTGCTCCCCCAACGGATGGATAGATTCAGAACTGGCATACCTATATGTCATCAAGGACTTTTGAGGAACAGACACGAGAGAAGGTGGGTGGACGTACCCGAGTACTAATCCTCAATGGCCACAATTCCCACCACGACCCTGCACTCCTGCGCTTTGCAGCCGAGCACAAGATCATCATTCTCAGGTATCTGCCACATTGTACACACACACTTCAAGGTCTTGACGTTGTGTGCTTTGCGTGGATGAAGCAGATCTGGAAGGAGGAAATAGAGGCATTTGAGCGATGCACAGGCCGGAAATTAGGCAAGGGGGACTTTGCACTGGTTGGAAACCTGGTGGCCAACCAGAAAAACACTGAGCCGAATCACGCTGGGTCAACAGGACCAGCGTATATTCGAGAGCGACAAGCGCGAGGATGACAGTAAGGACAAAAGGTGACTACTTATGTAAGCTATGACCGGTCCGTAAACCGGGCCAGGTTTACACCCTCCCCTTCTCTAAACAATGAGTACGCTCCAAGAAATTAAGAGAAAATTAAGTAATGTCCATCCAAAACCCGAAGACATAGAACACATCATTGCAAACAGGGGCTTCAACCGCGGGGTCACAGGTGCACCATGAGGATGAACGCCATTGTGAACAGGGACTTGTTCAAGTCGGGCCACAGGTGCGCCGTGTTACATGCATGCAAATGTGTGTAATCATGTATATATAGTCCAGAGCCTATGACAGGATTAACCTGTCATAGTGGCCTTTTGGCTCAGTTGGTAACGGCGCTAGCTCCGGGCATGTCACATAACACGCTGTGAGGAAGCTATAGGATTCAGGGAAGTGAATGTCGTTGGGGTGGCCAGAACGAAGAGAGGCGGAATTAAACTCGGTGGATAATGTAGAGGTTCGGCACGAGGAGGGATCAATTTCGTTGAGAAAGGTCACTATCATCGGTAGCGGAGGAGAAGCTGTCCTCCTCGTTGTCGTACACAGGCATAACAGCAGCAACAGGGGCGTAGCCCTCCTTGTAGTCAGCCGAGAATCCGACAGGCCCGACGGCAGCAACCACGGACAGCAAGTTACGAGGCGGAATACCGAGGGCAGCATCGCCGGGGCAAGTATCACTACGATATTTCACCCAGCCGGGGGTCTGAGGCGTCTTGCGGCAGTGGAAGCAGCCGTTAACAGCGCGCAGGGCCTCCCTCTCGGCGTGCATCAATGGGGGGAGCTGAGATGGCGTAGAAGAGGCAGACGCTGGCGGGGTGGGGAGCGATGATGATGGCGACGCGACAGTAGCAGCAGGTGGAATCGTGAGCGGTGAGGGCATACCAGGCACTGGTAATCTGACCACCTTCTCCGCGAGAAGGCTGTCCCAAACGGAAGACATGTTCGCAATGAGCGCATCCACCTTCATGCTCGCGTATGGGAAAACCTGCTGGCCGGTGACATGCAGGCGCAGGATGGGATGAGCATGGAAGAGGAGGTGGTTCTTGAGCATAGAATCGGAGATGGTGAAACCGGCGCCGGCAGACGCGAGGGAGTTGCGAGCCTGCTGGAGAGCCTTGGCAAAGTCGGCGAAATGGGAGGGGCCCTGGTGGATAGCATAGAAGGCAGCGAGGCCCGTCATGCGCCAATTGGAAGGCACAAAATGATCCTTCACCTTCTGGGCGAACTCGTCCCACGACGCGAGCTTTTTCACCTCATCCCTGTTCTCGTTCCACCAAGTGGCAGCCGTTGGCTCTTCCATCCTCAGGCCGGCGAGTGTGATGATCATGCGTGCGGCCAACGACTTGTTGGGGTTCATAGCTTGCCAAGCCTCGACCGTGTCCTTGCAGCAGCCGAGCCACACATGGATGATGGGTGATGTAAGCTCCGTGGTGAGCTTTGGGAAGTCAATCTTGGACATAGGTGCCGATTTACAAAGCAGGGGGGGGCAGAGTAGGTGGAGACAAGACAGGCGGGGAGGTGGGCGTAGTGTTGTCGTGCAGAGGTGTATCAGGCAGAGGCGTAAGCGGCGAGCTGGGAGTGGAAGATGATGATGTGGCAGCCACTTTGGGACTCGCAGATTGCATGTGTGACCAGCGAGTAGACGGGGGAAGCGGAGGGTGCAGGGAGGTGCCGGCGGTGCTCAAACGCGTGCCTGTGCAACGCGGAGGGAGATCTTCGGCCAGGACTGGGAAGGAGGAAGTCGGCGAAGGAGGTCAAGATGTTGGTTGTAGTTGAAAAGAAAGTGGAAACCTGGTGGCCAACCAGAAAAACACTGAGCCGAATCACGCTGGGTCAACAGGACCGGCGTATATTCGAGAGCGACAAGCGCGAGGACGACAGTAAGGACAAAAGGTGACTACTTATGTAAGCTATGACCAGTCTGTAAACCGGGCCAGGTTTACACTGGTATGGGGAACAGCATTTGCACCTGCATTTACCCTGGAAACGGTGAAGGCGGTGTTTCAGGCAATGGGTGTCTTCCCCTTCAACCTGGAGATCATCACAGCCACCCAGATGAAGCCCGCCAAAGTGACCTCAACCCACGCTGCCTTCCTGTTCCAGCAATTGAGTCCCGTGCGCGCAGTCATGGCTGCATTCCATCACTATCAGCCGACAGCTTTCAAGCTTGATGAGAACACTCACACTGTTGGAGGGTCGAGTCATAGCATCACGGGGGGACACACACAAGCATCTGGATGTACCAGTCAGCCAGTTACACCAGCAAGACACGCACGAGATCCTAATATAGATCCCACACTTTACACACCTAGCAAACAGATGCACATGATGACGAGCGCACTTGGAGCGACCGCCTCTGGAAGCTTTCTCATTTCCAAGGCCCCTGTAACCTCCCTTTCCCACATTGCCCCTCCTGTCCTTGAGCGACCACAAATTCTACCGACCCTGAATTGGGAGCTTCTCCACGAAAGCCGCCCTGAAGAAATTGAGATGTTGTCAGTGCAGGCTCTATGAGAAAGGGTCAACAGACTCACCTCAGCATTTGCCCTGAGCCAGCAGCAGCTCATTGCGCACGACGGGATGATTGAGGCTGTGAACGTGCAGCTTGTTAACCAAAACATATTTGTGGGGTTACAGTCAGAGGCCCTGCATGCAAAGGAGACCAAGAAGGCGAAAAAATGTGAGAAGGTGAAGGTATTTGTCGATGGAAAGGGGAGACATCTCACTGACATGGAATTCATTAACTCATTGGCAAGGGAGAAGGCGGAAAAGGCGGCTGAGGAAGTTGCGAAGGCAGACCGGGCCCAGGCAAGAGAAGACAGGAAGGCTGCCAAGGCAGAGTTGGAGGAGAGGTGGAAAAAGATGAAAGCCGACCACCTCGAGGCCATCGCGCAAGGGGAGACACAATGTGCGGCATTGACAGCAGGTGGTGCACGCAAAAAAGACCTTCTGAAAAAGCCCAAACCGGCCAAAAAGCCGGAGCTGGCAAAGGACGACAAAAGCGACGATGATTCCGTTGGGTCCGAGAGTGAATAGAGCACAGATAGCTGTGTAAATAGAGAATGGGATGAAGACATGGTCGCGATGCAACATGTGAAACATGTTGATGCAAGGAACAGGATTTGTGACATTTCGATGTTTTGCATGGAACCCTCTCCCTTATATTCACAACCTCTTGAAAAAATATGGTCTCCTGTATCAACAGTCTAAACTACCCTTGTAAACTTTCTACCTACTCAGTTGTAGCAAAGGTTACGTGATTCTTCAATGATTGATGGATTTCAATCTGCTGACGCAAGGAGTAGGGGAACACTGTATGTACCCTGAAGATGTCTTTGGAGGTGCCCCATTTGTAGTGTCCCTTTGGCCATGCAGCTGCCACTCTTGAAGCTTCCCTTCCCTTTTATGATGCAGATATGCTAGTCTCACTTCCCTCTGCTCTACAATTATGTTTAAAATATCTCCCCTCAACATTGCCCCTATCTTTTAATTCAAGATCTCCCAGCCTGTTATGTGCATTTATATTCTTCCGTATTGCCTGTGTGCAGCCCAAGGTAAGTGTCTTATTTGTGCTGACCCTTTCAAGCTCTTATTTTATTTCCAGTGTTTGTTTCCAATTTTACTGGGACCTGGCCATCGGCTTAAATGCCTGTTCAAATAATCTAGCATTTATCAGGCAATATTCCTATCCCGTTTTCCTCCCAATTTGCAACCTGTCTTTTGTATGAACGATCACAACCATACTCAGATGAGAGGACTTTGAGCTTAAAAATGTTTATGTGGACCCATGCCAAACTATCATGCTCACGCACTCCTGAACACAGAAGTGGGTGACATTAACACGTCCTGGAACATCTAAATTCACCCAATCTTTGTGGCCATACCGTGAGCCAGGGCACAGTCAAAGAATCACAAATCTGTGACCTTCAGCTGGCTTTCTTGCAGTTTACAACCTCATTTCAGGGTAACTATTGGGCAAAGTCCCAAGACAAGAGTTTTTGACTCGGAAATAGTGGGGGCATCAACAGTTCAGACTATTGTGCTCAAGGCCGGTCTGGCTTCTATTCACACCCTGCACTAGCACAACCTGGCAGGCATTTTTTATCTGAACCAATTTATATTTAGACAAAGAGTACGCTGTTAACATTATAACACACTCCTGAACACCAGAGCACAGCAGAGCCAATGGTGTCCTCAATCTTCTAAATTGACTGGCAAAGGTGAAAATTTTCAAAGTCCAGGCAACACTTATATTCAGAAAGAGAGAGAGAGAGAGTTTCCCTGTCCCGTAACTGAGATCCAGCCGTGACGTTGCCGTGCCAAAGGCACGGGTCCTATACTTGTAGGAGGGGGAGGGAAGGAAGGAAAAGAAGGACTCAGGTCCCCGAGAATGGTGCCATACTTATGCAGTTGTCATGTGGCCAATGACATATGATTCTTAGTAACTCTCTACCAGCATCACGGACCGCCCAACAACTTTATTTATTTTCAAACCATGTGTGATGCTGCAGGCTGGGGCACATGTATGATGCACCGCCCCTCAAAATGATATTGGATTTTGACAGGTTCTCTCACACCATAAAAACCATCCGAAGCCGATCAGGTCTGATCACGCCTGATCAGGCCATCAGGATCCGCGGCCTGATAAGACATGACCCGTTGAATCACAGCAAAAATTGGCCGGTTTCAGGGTGACTGAAAATGTATCTGAAACAATAGGTTTCAGATTAATTTTTGGCCGCACGTAAACCGGTCAATTTCTGCTGTGAATGATTTTGTATAAGGGCCGCACTAGCTGCCATACTCAAGAACATTGTTTTAGGGTGATCTTACCTGTTCCAGAGGATTGCTAGAAGTGTAAATCATCTCAACAACCTCCCCTGTGATTGATTCAAGCCCAGTGAATTAAGCCATCTCAAGAGAGGTGTTGGGAGAGGTGGCACAGCGAAAAACAAGCCCATTTGATTGATTGCATCATTGCATCACATCAGGAAAACCAGAAGTGTCTTGACAGTGCGGCATAGCACTCTATAGCACTGTGTAGCAAAATGTGGCTGTAATGTACCTATGGCCCACTATGGAGCAACTATGGAGCACTCTACAGTGCTGCCTAGTGTTGCATAGGCTCGCATAGGCCCCATAGGTACATCTCGGCTACGGTTTTCCTGATGCAACATCGGGTTACTCCGGCCGCTCAGCTCTCAGATCTCAGCGGTTCAGCTCACGCTTTATCTAAAAGACCAGAAAACAAGGATAAAACGGGTCGGTTCAAAAGGACAAAGGAAAGCACAAATGACAGCCACAGGTGACAGCACATGACAAACCACAAGTGACAGTTCATTGTCCGCCGTGCTAGCTGATGCCAGCACAAGTGGTGGCATCCATGGTGGCCCACCAATGTGGTGGTGGGCTCGGCCCACACCGGTGGCGATGAAGGCGCATTTGGGTGTGTTTAGCCATAGATTAGTCAGCTTTTGTGCTTAGAGCATAGTATTTGCTCCTTGCTCTTGCGGCCTCCCAGCGACACAGAGTGGCCTGCTCCACCAACTGCAGGATCAATTTCATTATTCAACTAGCATTTCGTCGCTCCGACCAACGTTGTTATATTAACGGGTCAATTGGAGGTGAGTACATAAAGTGCGGGAAAAACGGGCGAAGCGGCCGCTGAGATGACAAACCACAATATCCCCTTTCGAACCATCATGTTCGATTCCATAAAGACCCAGCCAGATGGGACGTGGCACCTGCGATGCCCGGAATGATTGTTCTCTACGCGCTCGCTACGATAGCGGTTGCACAGACCGTCTTCCATGTCTTCAAATCATATCTCAGACGCCGCAAAATGCATCCAGGTCCCACTGGAGTTCCTGTTTTGGGAAATGTGCTCCAAGTGCCAACCTCCATGCCTTGGTATCGTTTTTCAGAATGGAAAGAACAGTATGGTGTGTGTTCTCAACTTTTTCTACATGTGATTTTGATGAAAGGCGATGAAGGCGATGTTTTTTCGCTCGACTTGGCAGGCCAGCCAGTAGTTATTTTGAACACTTACAAGGCTGCAGCGGATCTGTTCGGTATGCACGCAACTACTATTTCTTGACAAAATTTTAACCCAAAATTGCCAGATAGACGTTCAACCATATACAGTGACCGCCCCCGGCTGATTATGGCGAGTGAGATTTTGACAGGCGGCATTTTCATGATATTTGCAAAATACGGGGAGGTGTAAGCGCTTCAACTGTATGGCTTTCTGGATATTATCGTTAATTACAGATGGCGCAAAATGCGTCGTGCTTCTCACGAAGCATTCAACCTTCGCGCGTCTGAGAAGTATCAGCCCGATCAGTGCAAGGAAGCGGCTCTGAACGTCTTAGACTTGATCAATGAGCCTGATCTTTGGGTGGATCATCTCAAGCAGTACGCATCGCTCTGCATTTAATGACAATTGCTGCGAACATCCTGTTACAGAACGACCGCGTCGAGTATCCTCTCTGCTGTCTATGCATGGCCCCGGATAGGCAGTAAAGATATGCCCATCATTCACCGTATTCATGCGCATACTGCTCGCATATCAGGTGCTGTTGTACCAGGAGCCTTTTTGGTTGAAATATTTCCCTGGATGAAACGATTCCCAACATGGATGGCAAAATGGAAACGCGACGGTCTAGAATGGCACGAACAAGAAACACAAATGTTCGAAAAGCTCAATGCCGCAGTCGCCGAAGACATGGCTAGTTGAATGATGGTTTTATTTGTTAAATGCTTGCTGATTTCTTTGCAGGCTACGGGCAAGTCCGACCATTGTTTCGTTCGTGAGCTCGTGGAGACCGAACAACGCCACGGCCTCTCCAAGAAGGAGTCTGCGTGGCTTGCTGGCATCATGTTGTACGTTCTATCTTTTTATTATTACTATTTAATCCATGAGACTGATTGTATGCAGTTCTGCTGGGGCAGAAACGGTAAGCTGGCATCAATGAATCTACTGGTAATTCAGTGTCAAAAGACTTTAGGCACCCTGCTCAATTTCGTGTTGGCTATGACCTTATATCCTGAAGTCATGCGTAAAGCACAAGGCGAGTTAGACACGGTAGTCGGACGCGAACGGCCTCCCAAATTTGAGGACAAGGATAATTTACCGTACATCCGCGCTATCATTCGCGAAACTATGCGCTGGAGACCGGTTTCCCCGTTGGGTGAGTCTCAATTTATTTCGCCCGATAGACTTGAGCTTACCATGAAACTTCGCAGCTGTACCCCGGTGCACCACCGAGGTGGACGAGTAAATTGATTAATTCTACGCCCCGGCTGACCCTCAAGCACAGGATGACTGGTATGACGGGTATTTTATCCCTAAAGGTGATCAGCATACTCCGCCTTGTCTTTTCTAGCGGCAAGCTGATGATGAATAGGTACCAATGTTATTCCGAACGTCTGGGCCATGAACCGGTAATTTCTACCACGATATCCGTGGAAAAACCGCGTCGTAATCTTTGTACCAGGGATCCAAAAATCTTCCCCGACTTTGATGAATTTCGTCCGGAAAGGTTTCTAGACGTCACCGAGACGTTCGACGATGTTCCTCCTAACACACACGGCTTGGGTCATGCCACGTTCGGATTTGGACGACGGTCCGTATTCCTCCTTCCTCCTGCTTCATCGACCTGTGGTCCATATTGATTTTTGTTGATTCTTGTGCAGCATATGTGTCGGCATGAGCTTCGCCAGCCAAGTCCTGTTCATCCAGATGGCGATGCTTCTTTGGGCGTTCAACTTTGAGAAGCCACTGGACTCGCACGGGAAACCTATCACACCTTCCAAGGCTGAATGCATCGACGCTGGCGTTGTAGTGAACGTCGTTTTTCACACATACATTCATCTGCCTTGCTGACTTCTTCTGCAGTTTACCGGCAGCTTTCAAAACGAACTTGGTGCCTAGACGAGCGGACGTACGATCGGTTATTCAGAGAGAGTTGGAAAATATGGCGTGATAATCAGAGAGGCGGGCATTGAGCGCAATATTCCTTTTGTATCAATGGAATAAAATGTTCAGTCCAACTGCGTATATATATGCCTAACAGCGGCCTCTCTTCCCATCTTTTTCCCCCCTCTTTTCCTTTAATTGAACATGGAACGGCGGCAGTACGTCGGAGCTCGCCGCCGGGTAGACAGTCCAATTGTTGAATTTTCATGACAATATGCGAGTGTCAGGGGAAAAAGATAGTAGCATCCTCCGACTCGGAAGATGTATAGTTGCATAGTTCTTACGTAGCTCATTAGTCGAACCAACAAGCCTTCTGCTCAACCTAGGGCCGCAGCGTTGGCCGATTTCTGAGTGAGCGTCAGCCTCGAGATCTCCACCCAGTTGTCTGCGTCGAAAATTACTGCCATTAGTACATTTCAGTATATACATACGATTTCTACGATTCTTTGGTCGAAGCCGAGTCTAATGCCGCCAGCTGGTCGACGAGATCCTCCATGACAGATCGAGGAGGTAGTGGAGACGCCGCCGGCGCGATGACGGAGGCGCGCTTGGTCGGGACGAGCAGGTGGCCTTCCCCGGGTTCGAAGCCCGGGGCAATGCGGCGCAGCGCGTCGCGCTTCCGGCGCTCCTTCTCCTCGGCGCGCGCGCGCAGGTAGGCCTCCCGCCGCGTGGCGTGCGCCGCGAGCGTCGTGCGGCGAGATGATTCGAGCGTCAGGATGTGGGGCTCGATCGTAAATGGGTACACAAACTGAAAATAGAATATCAGTACGGCCAGACGGTGGAGAGGTGGGAGGCTACGTAGGGAGTTACTGAGTCTGGGAGGGGGTGGATATCGGGCGGGAGAATGACCTAGGTTCAGATGTCGACTAAGTGTTGGAGTGCATGAAACCCACTGGACGAGGAACGCGAAGGCTCGGAGATTTGATGAGCGGTACACGCGCCGCTGGGGAATATTGGCTTTTGTAAAGGTAAAAAGTGAGCCTTGGGGGTCGAAATGGTGGAATTGAAACCCACACTGGTCTGGCATGATGAGGGGAGGAGGCAAGGTGCGATCAAACTCTGTCTGCAACCGCCATGGCGTCCTCATCCCTCACCTCATCTCAACGTCCACGCTCATCTCCCAAGGCGCAGAAGCAGCAAGTCTTTGCTCCTTTCGCGCGCGCACACGCTCAGACCATCGACCGTAGAAAGTGTATAAAGCGTATCTCACCGCAGCCCCGTCCGAGCCTCCCGTCCTGCTGAAACACCGCTTCCACAAGGGCTACCGGCATCCGACTCTGGATGCGTCACTCACGCGTACGCGCGTCGCCGGTGAGGCAAGAGCTCTCTTGAAGTGCCTGCGGTAGGCTGCTTGCTGGATTCCATCGACTTCTGTGTTATAGCTGAGCCCAGGTCGGGCGTGAATGTTCCTGGGGTTCGAATGGTGGATGCTGCGGAGGGCGTTCTGGGGATCGACTGGATCGATGGGAACAGTGTACGGAAACTACTGCCCGGCGGTGCAGGGGAAGAAGCGAGGCAACGGCTCCGAGGACGAGGAACCGGACCTGTCGATTTACTGCACGAATATGGCATCTCAGTCGGTGCGCCTTTTCTTCCTTCGCGCAGATTCATTATTTAACACGCTCTTAGACGTTCTCATGCAACTCATCGGGCAAGAGATCGTAAGATGCACCTGGCGGACGTGATACACGGTGACCTCACCACGTCTAATATGATGCTCCGCCACCCCGCCTCGTTCAAGTCGCGGCGCTCCACCCTCCGCACAGAATTAGTGAGCATAACCTCTATTGCGCGCCGTCCGTTTTTACGAACTTTTCAGGTTCTGATCGATTTCGGGCTCTCATACCACTCGAGCTGGTCGAGGACAAAGCTGTTGACCTATACGTCCTCGAGCGCGCGTTTTCGTCGACGCACCCGGACTCCGAGCCGCTCTTTGCGTCCGTCCTCAAGGCGTACGAGCTGCGCATGGGGAAGGAGTGGGCTGCTATCGGGCGGCGATTAGACGATGGTGGGTTTGAAATCCATCCCAATGTTCGCAGTTTACAAATTACTTTCCCAGTGCGCCTCCGCGGGCGGAAGCGGAGTATGGTCGGATAGTGAAATTGTTGTCGCAATGCCACCATAAGCGATCCTAATGTACGTTGTGTGTTCATTTGACCACTATCCAACCGCCAAAAAGCCAAGACTCTGGCCACGCCGTAAGAACAAGGTCTGGTAGTTACAAAGTATCATAGACACTGACAGCAATATGTGGCTAAAGTATGGCCGAATTCATGAATCAGAAGTAGCATCCTCATCATCGTCCGAGTACACAGCGTCCGTCGCGTCCCGATCCCATTCCAGATAATTCCAGTCCCAAAGATTCTCGGCTTCAAATCCGTCATACCAGCTGTCGCCGCCTGAGTCCCAGCCATGGATTTGGCCGCGTGTTGGGCCGTCAAGCATCATCACAAATACTCCGTCGGATGTGCCTTGTCTGGAGGTGAGACGATATCTCGAAAGGATCAACACTTTGAAGTTGAAGGACGCCCACGACCCATTTTGAGTCCATTGGAACCCATCAGCTGGGTGGGCTCGAATGAAGCGCATAGTTTTCGCGTTCTGGTCGCGCGTGTAAAGCCGAATCGGATGATTGAATAGTTCCCATCTGCCAAGCGGCACTTTGTTCTCGACCATGACGAGGTTGAAAAGCGCTTTGGGCATCATGATTTGCGCATCGCGGACCTCGGGCATCCTCTCGACGCACAGGCACACTTCTGGGTCCTCGTTGTTTTGTCGAGGACAGAAGCAGAATCCGGAGGCAAAGAACCGCACAGAATGCGGCCAGTGCATCCCAGTTGGGGGTTGCGATGCGGCCATTCGGTCAAGATGGTGCGATATGGGTCCGGGATGAGGATATCGTGCGTTGTCTCGACCTTGTTCACATACGAGATGCGTGTAGATAGTGATATGGCATGAGGGGATTCTACAGTGTTGTTGAATGCCAGACCGAGAAGGCGGAGGCGGGTGGGCGAGTTAATCATGGGGACAATGGCGCGCCATTGCTGGCTGACGTGAGTTACGGAGATAAATCTTTCAGCGAGAGAGGCTCAAAGAACTGGATGAGCAGCTCTGGTGGTACGGAGGCAGAGAACATTGTTGATGGAGTCCGTCAGCAGTAGTGATGTTCAAGGCCCGGCTTCAAGCCCTAAGCCCGCCAGGCCGGGCCCTGGGCTTGGCAGGCCGGGCCGGGGCCGTGAGCGGGCCTGGGCGGGCTCAGGGCTCGGGCTTCAACATTCTGAAGCCCGAGCCGGGCCCCAAGCCCGGGCCTGGGGGGCGGATCAGATCCGAACTAGTTGTGTGTTTCAAAGTCTCTTGACAGCGCACAATGCATGTGAATAATTAAACGAATAAGCAGGCATGTGAATAACGAGGTCAATGCGGTGTTCCAACCTCAGCCAATTCTCCAATGCCGGATCCGGCAGGATCCAGCAACACTCCAGATATAAAATATGACACATGATCTCCTCCCACCTGGGGTCGCACTCCCCTGAACCAAACTATGATTTACCTCTTAGCATAGCTATGGAATTATTGATGCCTTCCCCAGCTCCTCAACCGCGGGAATATATATTTCAAGCCCGGGCCTAAGCCGAGGCCCGGGCTTGAAGCCCTGCCTGAGGGCTCGGGCTCGGGCCTTGGATATCCGAAGCCCAGGCCGCGTCAAGCCGGCCCAAGCCGCGGCTTCCAGGCCGGGCCGGGCCCTGAACATCACTAGTCAGCAGGCTCAGCAAGCTTGTCCAAACACAGCTCGTCCTCCCTCCGCATTTGGTAATAATTTACGGACGCGTCAAGGATACACCAAGCGACAATTGCGAGAATAGGGACATTCACTGTACTTCTCAACGTCGCATTTACTAGCCTAAAATCCAGTTTCTCGTACGATAAGCTTGAGTGATACGTTTTCAACCTCCTAGTTTCTTCCAATGGATTGTATAATTAAGCGGAGGCCTTTTATTGCGCAGAGCCAAAAGAGAGTAGTGATAGTTCTAGGCTGAGCTAGGTTGTCTCGCAAAATATTTCCCACTGAATTAACCCCTTTCACAGCAGAAGCAGATCCAGCGGATCTATGGCCTTTTAAAATCGCCAAGAGACATGAATAGTAGCGAGCCCAGTACGTATCCTACCATTCAACCTCCAGAGTGTTAGGCTGAGGATAATAGGCCCGAGTCAGAGGAAGATATGTGGAGATAGAATGGGCCCCCAACCTCACTCAAACACTGTTCGCCAAACGACGGCGGCGACAGCCTTCGGAGCGGCTCCATCTCATCAAAGGCGGTCTTCTGGATGTCGGGGATATCCACATCGGACGCAACTGTTAAAGCCGGCAAGATGGCAACATCTAAATGGAGATACACCATACGAGATTCGTCCTATCATATACATTAAAACGAACACCCATTCGTACCTTCCGAAGGATACTGCGTGTGTATTTTTTCAAGAGTGGAGGGTCCCTTCTGGTACTGGTGAGTACCAGACCTAGGCATGGCTCGAAAGTCCCGGGATGCTCCAGTCGAGTGGGTTCTACGTGGATGGAATACACCAATGCATGCAACACTCCTCAGACGACCATCTCAATGTAAAATCAAGCATTTCCCCGCGTTTGAGCGTCGCCATGGCGTCATGATATCAAGTCTTGCAGCATACTACGTCGCAAGGTGCTACTCTCATTAAATCTCAGCGAGTTCTAACTTTCAGTTCGTTGCAGCGAGAGCAAAATACAACACTGCTGGACCAGGCCGAGATCACGCAATTCACCGACAGCGCCATTTCCACCAATGTGATCCTGCGCGAGTTTTGCGACAGCCCAAATAAAAATAGCTGTAGTGGTAAGGATGTCGGTAATAACATGGTATTCAAGGTATAGACTTTGTTTGGCATCTGAGCCGAGGCTGAAATTATGCTAGGAGCTGTTCATGAAGGATTTTCAGGTAAAGGAATACGGGCTAGGGTTGATCCACGCTACCGTCTACGTTGCTATATCGATTGGGCGAACGACGCGATGAATGCACGTTATGCAAAGTACATGAATCACATTTGGGCGCAGTGCAGCGCTGTTTTCCAGTAATACGCTCATTTCTGCTGGGAAATTGTTGTAGCTTTGCGACAATGCGACCAACGCCGATATAAAAGCCGGGATTTTGTGGTGAGTTGCCATACGTATACACGTTTTGTGAACGGTACCGGATGTGACCTGGCATTTATTTCTAGGTGGAAAGCGAATCCTGAAGGGTCTGTGTTCAATGGGTATTCCGCCCAGGCGGGAATCGATGCTATCCTCGCCGCAGCCAAGTATTATGGCGGGCGCCAGACTTGAATTTAATTTTCGCCTTAAACGATATCTCTTATCTCTACAACCAAAAGTGAGCGGAGAGAGGAGTCTACTGGGTTCCCGGATGCCACCTGCCAGAGCATCCATAGTGTAGATTCGACGAGTTTGCAGTACGTTGTTCCGTGCCATTCCATTCCAGAAACTCCAAGTTATCAGTAAAACAGATGTCGAAGCTCAATCGAAACTTGTCGAAGGTCCTGGAAGCTGTGCGGTGAGGATCGTGGGCACGAAGGAGCTCAGCGTCTCGCAGACATCAGAATACCGGCTCCACAGCAAACGAGGAAGTCACCCGCACTGCCTCGTAGAGTGCTTGAATTTTGGCAGGGGCGTTTTATTCGTTTTTTTTTTGTTTCATAAAATGCGCAGCTCGTAAGTGACTTCTGCATTCAATGGCGATTGACTTGAATTGACTCTGCAGTGGTCAGATTACTTGATGACTTGTATCGCCAGGAGCAGTTCCGGAGCCGAGTGTTGTTGTTTGTTTACCGTCGGTCTCTCTTGGTTTGACCAACACATCGTCGCCGGCACCGTGCTCAGCAGCACCCTCTTGCCCGCCCTCTCCGTCGTCGGACCGCGTCTCCACGACCCCCCGCATCTGTTGGCTTCATTGACAGCATTTTTGCGCATTGCCCCCTCCATTTCCTTGTCTTTTCCTCGTCTGCTTTCGTTCTGGTCTTCACACAAAATTCTCCTCAAATCATATCAAAACTCACCGGGACTCCACGATTATCCTCTTTACACGCTAATACACGACTTGGAACACTTTTCGCATCTTCTCCGGCCGTTTTTCGACCTCTCTGATTTGGATTTCTCCCCCAACTCCTCCTGTCCGTTGTCCCTGCAGTTTCGACCATGCTCGGCCACCAGTTCGCCTACTCGGCGGCGCCCATCCGAAAAGTGAAGGAAGTGCAGTTTGGGATCCTCTCGCCCGAGGAAATCGTACGTGTGTCGTCTTGAGCCTCTCGACTCCATTTTGATCCCCCCCCCGCAGAAAGCATACTCTGTTGCCAAGATAGAGCATCCCGAAGTCATGGACGAGACTACCCACAAGCCCAAGACCGGCGGTCTCATGGATCCACGCATGGGTACCATCGACCGCAACTTCAAGTGTCAGACATGCGGTGAAGGGATGTCCGAGTGCCCCGGCCACTTTGGACACATTGAGCTCGCACGCCCTGTCTTCCACCCTGGTGCGTCGTATGCATACGCATACCTTCCTTTCCCTTGCTGACCACCTACAGGCTTCATCTTGAAGGTTAAGAAGATATTGGAGTGCATATGCATAAATTGTGGAAAACTTAAAGCGGACATCGTGAGTCGCGTCTCCCTTTCCTCTACTCGTTTCGCACCCCACCATCCCAATTTTCTGGGGGCTCTCTCCACATCGTGGAGAACCCCAAACCCGCACCACGGCAGTTCCTCGAATATCGAGGCGTCCCGCTACCCATGGTATTGTCGCCGCGCGTTTTCGATCGCTTGATCGCCGCGTCGACAGCCTGGTGCTGGCCGGACACGAGGTTGCGTGGTGAAATGGGGGGCCGAACGAGGAGTGCGAAAAACATGCACGCTGCACCTTGTGTGCCTCATGCGATGGATTTTGGCCGACCGCCCTCCGCTGTGAGGCGTGTCTGGCTTGCACGTCCACTCGATGTGTACCGCCCCCTTTGTTCTGCCGTGTCGATTTTTTGGTCGTTGGTTGTAGAAACACACGCTGACGTTTTTATCCACATATTTTTAATACTCTTAAACGCGTCCTTGATTTTGTGCACGTAAGTCGGATCCCAACTTCGCGGACAAGATTCGTCACATCCGCGACCCGAAAAGTCGCATGGCCGTTGTCTGGGCGCATTGCAAAACCAAAATGGTCTGCGAGCCAGATGACCCCAAGGATGAAAATGCGGACCCGGACGCTGAAGAGCCCAAGAAGGGTCATGGTGGATGCGGTTACGTGCAGCCACAGATCAGGAAGGAAGCGCTCAAGCTCTTTGCTCAGTACAAGAAGCCGAAGGATGACGATGATGTGGGTCACCCACTCACTCCCCGGCGCTGTTTCTGACGAATGTTGTAGGAGATGAAGTCGATGCAACCTGAAAAGCGCATCTTCAGCCCTTCCGACATATACACGACCTTCAAAAAGATGTCCGACTCGGATCTCAATCTACTCGGGCTCTCGGACGAGTACGCACGCCCAGAATGGATGATCCTCACGGTCATGCCCGTTCCGCCGCCGCCAGTCCGTCCGAGCATCGCCGTCGATGGGGGGACCATTCGGAGCGAGGATGATTTGACCTTCAAGCTCGGCGACATCATCAAGGCTTCGGCAAACGTTCGGAGATGTGAAAACGAGGGCACCCCCGCTCATGTCATCACCGAGTTTGAGCAGCTTCTTCAGGTACGTCGCGTTTGCATGGTGGGCTTTTTTCTCGTTCTCACGAGCTTCTTCACAGTTCCACGTTGCCACGTATATGGACAACGACATCGCTGGTATCCCGCAGGCGCTGCAAAAGTCTGGTCGTCCTGTCAAGTCTATCCGAGCCCGATTAAAGGGGAAGGAGGGACGTCTGCGGGGTAACCTGATGGGCAAGCGCGTCGACTTCTCAGCGCGGACTGTCATTACTGGTGACCCTAATCTGGAGCTGGACGAGGTCGGAGTGCCCCGCAGTATCGCAATGAATCTGACGTACCCAGAACGAGGTCAGTGCCTGTTAACGCCATTCCGCATCTCCATCCTGACTTTATACTCCAGTGACGCCATACAACATCAGCTACCTGCAGGAGCTTGTTCGCAACGGTCCTACTGCGTATCCCGGTGCTCGTTACGTTGTCCGAGACACTGGCGAGCGTATCGATCTACGGTACAATAAGCGCGCCGATGCTTTTCTTCAGTACGGATGGATTGTCGAAAGACATCTGAAGGACGGAGAGTAAGTCTGGGCTGTTAGTCTTCGGTACTGATGCTTACGACTCTTGCCAGCTTTGTTTTATTCAACCGACAGCCAAGTTTGCACAAAATGAGTATGATGAGTCATCGAGTCAAGCTTATGCCCTATTCAAGTAAGTCTCTTTTTTCGGCGGAGGGCGTAGACGCTCATAATGCCACCAGCTTTCCGTTTAAATCTTTCTGTGTGAGTCGACGTCGATGACGAATCGACGCCTGTTTTAACGGTCGTTCCAGTACCCCGCCCTACAATGCCGATTTCGATGGTGACGAGATGAACATGCAGTAAGTTCCCGCCGAAGCCAGCGTGCTCGCGTTCCTCATCAGTTACTGGTAGCGTGCCCCAGAGTGAGGAGACTCGAGCTGAGCTCAGTCAAATAGCATGGGTTCCCCGACAGGCAAGCGACGGCTCTTATGGTCCCCGATGTCAAGCTAACCCCGCTCCATCTAGATCATCTCGCCGCAAGCCAACAAACCCGTCATGGGTATCGTCCAGGACACCCTTTGTGGTATCCGCAAGTTCACCCTGCGCGACACGTTTTTGGACTGGAACCAAGTCCAGAATATCCTCCTGTGGGTTCCGGAGTGGGATGGGTCTGTTCCGATCCCTGCGATTGTCAAGCCCAAACCGCTCTGGACCGGCAAGCAGATGATCGGTCTTGTTATCCCTCGTGGCATTAACATCACCCGAGGCTCCGAAGACAAGACGAACAAGTCTCTGCCTGTTGCGGACGACGGGATGATGATCGAAAACGGGGAGATTATCTTTGGGATCGTGGAGAAGAAGACCGTCGGCGCGGCGCAGGGCGGTCTTATCCACGTTGTCTTCCGCGAGAAGGGGCCGGAGGCGACGCGGCAGCTTTTCACCGGCCTGCAGATGGTCGTCAACTACTGGCTTTTCCACAATGGCTTCAGCATCGGTATCGGCGACACCATCGCCGACAAGGGCACCATGTCCTATATCACCAAAACGATCGCCGACTGCAAAACCCAAGTCGTCGGGTACATCGAGGACGCCACTCATGATCGACTCAAGCCCTCCCCGGGTATGACGATCCGAGAATCCTTTGAAAGTATGGTGGAGCGCGCGCTCAATACTGCTCGTGACGAGTCCGGTCAATTCGCGCAGAAGAACTTGAAGGAGGACAACAATGTCAAGCAGATGGTGGTCGCCGGTTCGAAGGGGTCTTTCATCAACATTTCACAGATGTCGGTGTGTGTTGGGCAGCAGAGTGTGGAGGGTCGTCGTATCCCGTTCGGTTTCCGGCACCGGACGCTGCCGCACTTCACCAAGGACGATTTCAGTCCGGAGGCGCGCGGCTTCGTCGAGAACTCGTATCTGCGTGGCTTGACGCCGCAGGAGTTCTTCTTCCACGCCATGGCCGGGCGTGAAGGTCTTATCGATACCGCGATCAAGACCGCCGAAACCGGGTACATCCAGCGGCGGTTGGTCAAGGCGCTAGAGGACGTTATGGTGTGCTACGACGGCACGGTGCGGAATTCGTTGGGCGACCTGATCCAGTTTATTTATGGCGAGGACGGCATGGACGGCGCGTTCATCGAGAAGCAGAGCATCGACACGTTCCCGCTGAACGACGAGGAGTTCAGGCGCGGGTATCGCGTCGATGTCACGGACGGCAAGACCGGTTTCGCGCCTGGTGTCCTTCAAGTCGGTGTCGATGAGAGCTCGCTGGAGCTGCAGGCCAAGCTGGACGAAGAGTACACTCAGCTGAGCGAGGATCGGCAGTTGATGCGCACTTTCATCTTCCCGCGCGCGGACCCCACCACCAGCTTCTACCTTCCCGTCAATCTGCAGCGAATCGTCCAGAATGCGTCGCAGATCTTCCATATCGATCGCCGACAACCCAGCGACCTCGAGCCCGCATATATCATCGATGCAGTGAGGGAATTGGGGGAACGCCTTATCGTTGTGCGCGGGGACGATCAGCTGAGCAGGGAGGCTCAGCAGGACGCGATCCTGCGGTTCCGGATACAACTCCGCGCGACGTTTGCGACGCGGCGGGTACTGGAACGACACCACCTGACGCGGGAGGCGTTTGACTGGGTGTTGGGCGAGGTGGAGTCCAAGTTCAATCAGGCGATCGCGAACCCGGGCGAGATGTGTGGAACGCTTGCGGCGCAGTCCATTGGAGAGCCGGCCACCCAGATGACGCTCAACACGTTCCATTACGCCGGTGTGTCCAGCAAAAACGTGACGCTCGGTGTACCGCGTCTGAAGGAGATTATCAATGTCGCTACGAACATCAAGACCCCATCCCTCAACGTCTACCTTAACCCTGAATTTCGGGCGACGCTAACCTCGCCCAGAACGTCGCGCATGAGCTCGAATACACGTCGTTGCGGACGGTCACTTCGGCCGTCGAAATCTGGTACGACCCGGATCCCAGTTCGACGCTCATCGAGGAAGATGCCGGGTTCGTCGAGGACTTCTTCGCCATTCCTGACGAGGAGACCGAGGCGAAGCTTCATTTGCAATCTCCGTGGTTGCTTCGTCTGGAACTCAATCGTACGAAGATGGTCGGGAAGCTCTCCATGCCATACGTCGCCGGTCGCATCGCGGAGAGTTTCAAATCGGATCTCTTCGTTATCTGGAGTGAGGATAACTCGGACAAGCTCATTATCCGTTGTAGAGTGGTGGGAGGGGGCGACAAGGACGATGATGGCATGGGCGCGATCGAGGAGGACATCTTCCTTCGTCAGCTCGAGAACACGATGCTGAACTCGGTCAGCTTGCGGGGCGTCAAGGATATCCGCAAGGTTTATCTTTTGCAGCACGACAGGGTCGTAATCGAGGACGACGGCAGCATCAACGTGCGGAAGAAGGAGGAGTGGGTTCTGGAGACGGACGGTATCAACTTGAAGACGGTGATGTGCATCGACGGTGTCGACTTCAAACGCACGTACTCGAACAGCTGCGTGGAGGTCTTCAACGTTCTCGGTATCGAGGCTGCGCGCGCTGCGATCCTGAAGGAGCTCCGTGGCGTCATCGAGTTCGACGGTTCCTATGTGAACTATCGCCATCTGGCGCTGTTGTGCGATTTGATGACGCACCGGGGGTCGCTCATGGCGATTACTCGCCACGGAATCAATCGTGCGGACACGGGCGCTTTGATGAGGTGTTCCTTCGAAGAGACGGTGGAGATTCTAATGGAGGCGGCGGCGGTGGGCGAGAAGGATGACTGTCACGGTGTCGCAGAGAACGTGATGTTTGGGCAGATGGCGCCCATGGGGACGGGCGCCTTCGAAGTCGCGTTGGACATCGACATGCTGAAGGACGCCATCGTCGACCATCGACTCCCTGTTCAGTCCATGTTGGCGGCACAGGCGGACGGCGGAATGACGCCAGGGCAAGTCGCGATGACTCCGTATGACACGAACTCCCCGGTGTGGCAGGACGGCGTCTTCAAGGGCGACCAGGCGTCTTTCTCCCCGTTGGCGGTCAATGGTGGAGACGATGGTCCGAACTTCAACACCACCTTCCAGCCTGGGTGGGGTCAGACGCCCACTGGTGCCGGTGGGATGTCGCCAGCGGGTCCTGCGTACAGTCCAAGTTCCCCCAATATGTACTCGCCGACATCTCCCGGATACGTACCGCAATCGCCGTTTGGAGGTGCGACGTCGCCCTTTGGGACGTCGCCGTACGCTACATCCCCCTTCTACGACCGTGGTGCTCGCGGCCCAACATCGCCAACGTACTCTCCAACGTCGCCGATGATCCTACCGTCGCCGGGATACTCGCCGGCAAGCCCTCGGTACTCGCCCACCTCGCCTTCGTTCTCTCCAGCTTCGCCACGGTACAGCCCGCAGTCTCCGTCGTTCAGCCCCACGTCGCCGCGATACTCCCCAACGAGTCCCTCGTTCAGCCCGGCCTCCCCGCGGTGTAAGTCCCTCTGTATTCCGTTTCGTATCCTCTGCTCACATTACCTTTACAGACTCTCCAAGCAAGTCCCTCCACTTCTTCATTATTTTGATACTGACCGAGCTGTCTGTTCGTTTTCACAGCTTGTAAGTCCATCCCAATCTACATTCGGGCTTCGCTAACTCGCCGTCCAGCCCCAGCGCAGCTCTCACCGACGTCGCCGAAGTATTCACCGACATCACCGATGGCTTCACCTTCCTCTCCAAAATACTGTACGTGATCCTTCCATGCATTCGGCTCGCATCTCATCGTTTCGTCTAGCCCCAACTTCGCCAACGTATTCTCCAGCTTGTGAGCCTCCTTCCTCTCCCTCCGCTCCTTTTCTCACATATAGCGCCCATTCACAGCACCTTCGTATTGTGCGTCGTGTTCCTTGCCCCTTGTTTTTCTTCCCTGACATCATTTTTCTAGCTCCTGCTTCGCCTGCTTACAGCCCGACCTCACCGTCGTGGTCCCCGTCGAGCCCGGCTCAAACTTCGAATGGAACGAGCCGGAGCCACTCTTACCAGGCATCGCCGTCTTGGGATGATTAAGAGGACTCGGATGGAGTTCGGTACCGCATCTCGTGCTTTCCTTGATTCTTCATGCGTCATTTTACTGGCGAGGCCTTGTATCTAGCCTCTTTACACCATCATTCTGTAGATTAGCATTACCCTCAACTATTGAGCTAGATATGGCCCTTGTACATATGTTATGTGCGCGACGAAAGTAAAGTGATGGTTGTCCATTTTAGGACAAGACCTTTGGAAGTCTTCACCTGCCTTCGCCAAGTCTTCACCGCCATCTCCCCCATGTTCCTCTGGGCCCTGGATTTTTCCGCAGCTGAGCGCTGAGGGCTGATCAGTAGTGCAAGGGCTAAGTTTCCGAGCCTCGTCGCAAAATTGCCGGCTTCACAAAGATAGCTCGGTGTTACGGGACTCTAGTATCTACGCGTTTCGTTTGGCAAACTTCCGTCGCGGGTCTCCACTCTTGGCACTGTCTACCGCTCTCATCAGGCTCTTGGCTTATCAACGTTCGAGCGGCATTTTACTGGCACGGAGATCCGTCCAATCGACACATCAGCGGCGAATTCTTCTTTACCAACGGATTCCCTTCAGGCGCGATGCGTTCGGCAGATAAAGCGGGGTGCACCGTTTCCGTGTCTCGTCTCTTGCACCGGCTGGCCCGTTCAAGTCCTCACTATCTTTCAACTGTGGCTGGTCCACTCTAGTGCTCATTTTTGTACAAACGATCCTACTCCAGCGCCATGACACGACCACCCGCTTTCTTCTTCCTCTTGAGCGTTTTCATGATTCTATGCCAGGCCGCGCCGATCAACCGACGGGCCTCTTCCAGCGCGCCGTCCTCCACAAGCGCCAGCGGCCCGCTCCCGAGCGCCACGCAGCAGAATGGGACGGCGCCCAACTGGGCCGCGTACGCCAACGGCACGACCGGCTTCGCACTGCACCGGCTCCTCACCAGCATCGCGCCCGACGCGCCGCAGCGCTGGGTCACCGCCGGCCCGATCTCCTCCACGCAGATCGGGGGGTCCGACCCCGCGGGCCGAACGCGGACCTGAGCGCGGCGGCGGACAACACGAACTTCGCGGGGGGGTCGACGCGGGGTGGGTGGAGACTTACATCAAGTTTTGAAGGAGCGGGCGCGATTAGGAATACGACGCAGGATACCGAGTTGGAGAGGGACCAGAATAGCACGACGGCGGCGTGGGCGGCGGCGCAGGAGAAGCTGATGCGGGCATACGTGGGCGCATCCGGGGAACGTCACCTACGTCGGCGTGGATGTTAGTGGGGTCCCGAGCATCAAGGGGGTGACGCTCCCGGATATCATGGACTGGGTGGTGCACGGCGGCGACGCGGGGTGCCTCGGCAACGGGACGTCGAGCAGCAACACGCCGGCGGCCAATTGCACCTTCTCCAGCGACGGGCCGTATACCGCGGAAGACTTCCAGAGCTACGAAAACGCCACGGGCGCGTACAACACTATGCAGACGCAGCTGGCGGGGTTCGACAACTTGACGCAGGTGAGCAAGCGCAGTTTGAGCCAGATTTCTTATGGATCTCATCATTTGCAGATTGCGATGCGGGGAAACAGTCTCAACAACATCTTTAACGCCGAGTCTACTCTGGGTATCTTCAATCTATCCATGGACGTCGGCGGCAGCGGGCTCTTCATGAAATTTTCGCCCGCGTGGACGGCGACGATCTCAGGGTTCGCGATGCAGTCCGTCATCGCCGTCGGCGCCGACCAGAGCTTCGTGCTGCTGAGCCTGATGGAGGGCTCGTGGGCGGACGGGCGCGACGCCTACCTCCTCGCGGCGCAGCAGAGCACGCTGAGCGTCACGGAGAAGTACTTCAGGGACGGCGCCCCGCTGGCGCGGCGCTGGACGCACCTCGTGCTGCGCGCGAGCTTTGATCAGGTGAATGGGATGTCGAGCGTGAACATGGTGGAGCTGTTTGGGAAGGTGTATGCCGTGCCGGCACTGCGGTAGCGAATCTTAACTAGTCTAGGCTTGTAATCGTTGACAGAAACTTCCACTTGTTTTGGTGAGAGCACAACCCAGGGAACTGTTCCGTTGAGCAGTGAGCAACCATGTCCATGCCGCGACCCGGACAGTGTTGGCAAGTTGCAGTGTGGATGTGCTCAGACGTCCCCAGCGCGCTTTATCTGCTTGTGGACATTCTATAATGCATTCTGTAAAATTGAGAGTGTATTGGAGTACTTTTATTATAGATGTACAGAGGTTTGGATTCGACAGTCCAACGCGAGCCTCGAGCCAGCAGAGACTCACTCACGTACTCTTGCTGCGCGGGGGCCCGTATTTTTTGAGGTGCTCGCGGGCCTGCACCTCGAGGCGCGCCTCCGCCTCGACCTCACGCGCGGCGGCGTCCGCCCACGCGCCCAGCCCGCCCGCGTCGTACGCGGCGCCCAGGCGTGCCTCCGCCTCGTCCGCCTTCCACGGCTCGGGCTGGGATTGTGATGGGGATGGGGATGGGGTGTCGTCGGCGGGGGGGCCCAGGGCGCTGCGCATGCGCTGCGCAAGGAGCGGCATGCGGAGCATGATCTCGCGGCGCATCTTCGCGCCAAAGTCCGCCGCCTGCGCGAAAAAGTAAGCGCATCGCACAGAAGGGCTCATCGCATCGCGCTGGAGGAAATAAGGAGCAGCACACGCACGTTGTCCGTGTCGAAGTACGCGCGCAGGCCCAGGATGCCGGCGAGCGCGAGCGAGCTCACGATGAGCGTCGCGGCGCCGAAGGCCTTGAACGTGTACAGCGCCGCATTGAAGTTGTCGTTTGGGTCCGGCGGCGGCGGGGGGACGCCCCAGTCCGCGTCGGCGTCGTCCCAGTCGGCAGCGCTCACGGGCGGCGGGGGCGGGGCGCCGGCGGGGAATTCGGGGGCGGGGAGCGGGAAGCGCGCGGTGCCGGCTGCGGAGGCTGCGGACGCGGAGGAAGAAAGCGCGGAGGGGCCGACGCGGCGGGGCGGGGCGGCGGCGGCGCGTAGGCTGAGGCGCTGGGGCTTCCCGACGCGCCAGAGGTAGACGAGCGGCGCGGCGACGAGGAGCGTGCCTGCGCCCAGCTAGGGCGTATTTTTTTCAGTGGTTTGGACGGGAGCGGGAGGAGATGGGGGTACCACGGTGAGAGGGAGCCATCGGGGCCGGCGGGGTGGAGAGGGCTCATTGTCCATGGCAGAGAAGGGTGTTTGGCGCGGGCGTCGAGACCAAACTCGTCCAGTGTTCCGGTTATGGTAAGAAAACATGAATTATATTTAGGAAGTCATTCGGTACGGCTACGGCTATGGGTGGAGAAATACGAGTAGAGTGGTATATTGGACGCGGTAATATTTTTTGAGGAATTGCTAGGGAGTGTCGGGAAGGCGATTTAAGTACACGCGGGGGCGGTCGACGTTGTGGTAGTGAGAACTGGCGGGAGTACTAGCTAAGGCAGCAGCGGTCGCCACATGTACATCTGCATGCGCCTCCGAGTTGTCCTCCGGATTACTCCACAGGCGCGGTCATGGACTCGGGGTTTATTTATCTTTCCTCCGAGTTGCGAGTGGGGTGAGGTGAATTCGGGCTCGGAGAATCATTGTTGGCAGCGTGGCGGATCGGGAACAGGAAGAAAGCAGTACCGAGTAAACCCGGGTTGTTTGAGGGGGTGCACCCGCGGCGGTCGGGTTGGCGGAGAACAAGAGGCCGCAGGCGGAATAAGATGCCTTCCTTCGCCCGTGGGATCGACGCGGTGCAGAGAATTCCTGCGCCACATCCTCGGAATGTAAGACCGCCTTGAGCCCGTCTCGGAACGCGCATCCCTAAAAGCTTGCTCTAAGGATGGAAATACGGTCGACGGGCCCACACTGCCGATATCTTGACAAACGAAGAGCGTTACTGGCTGATTGTTAGATCGAGAACAGTATTGCCTGGCCGGGGCGCTGTCTTCCGGTACGCTGGGTCCGCTGCGACGAGACGTTTCGTGTACAGCTGCCAGATGCCAGTGTGGCGAAGCAGATTGATCGAAGGCCAGCAAGACGGTGCACTGCGTAGAAATGAGGAAGAACCAGCCTACGTGCTTGCTGAGGCCGAGTCTCGTGTATTTGCGGGCTCGCGCGCGATCGGAGTCATGGCAGAAATGATGCTCTGGACGAGCTTCTGGATGCAATCGTCTGCCATTTTGTCACTTTGTGAGCCGTCCGCCTGCGTAGTATATCAGCTTTAAAATTAGTGCTAGAAGACTCGGAGGTGCCAATTGGTCCAGCGCTGGCCTTCCAAGTGGTTCATCGGCGTCATCCATCTGCCAAGGTATCGCCCCCCTAAAAGACAAGACATTGCGCTCCACGTCTCCAAGACCAAGATGAAATTCTCTCGAAGTTGACTGCGTCCATCTGCTGAAAACCTGCCCAATGGCGAGATGCTAGCGCCCAGAGTTCGCTCAGAGTCCAGACGATCGTCGTGACGGCATTCGCTTGCCGTCGCCGTCTCGGTGTTCCGGCATAATGGGATCCCGGAGACTCGGGGGATGGCGGGAACGACGGGGACGGCGTATAGATGTATAGACGTATAGACTGTGGTGGCACTGTGTTTCAGGTGGAGGTAGTAGATAGCAGTCGCGGTAATCAAGACTAATTATAAATCAAGGCTTGGGAAGGCTTGGGATCTGCATTGCAGCATGAAATTCTGATCCCAGTTGCTGCGCTTTTGCTACTCTCCTTCACACCACCACCATGATGGCTGCTGCCCCCCTCCCTGATCAGCAGCAATTCCATCTCCACCACTCTTCTCCCCTTGACACTCTCGTCCGCAAGACTTCTCAACGGAGCGCACCTCGCCAGGCTGCTCGCGATGAGCGGCGATGGCCACAGGCAAATCTCCCGCAGATAACCACTCAGCGGCAGCCATACCAGATGCACCACCCGGCCGCGCCGTCGTCGCCATTGCTGCACAGTCGCTTTGATCGCCAATCGAGCGCCACTTGGGCCTCGAACGACAACGCCTCGTCTTATCTAGATCTCTCCAAGGACTCGGACACCATCCATGAGAGCGAGGGCTACGGCGTGTATGACGCTCAAACGCCCCAGATGCACCGCGCGGTGTCGCCGGCGCTGCGCGATTCCTGGCAGTCCAATAGCGATCAGGGCACCATCCACCCCGGCATTGACGTCGATGCCGTGGACGGCGAGTGGCCTGTGGTCCCTACTGTGATGATCTCCGAGCCCGTCTCGGAGCAGATGGGCTACGCAACCAGCCATGCAGGCAAGACGCCGATCATACGGCCCACGACGGCCAACTTCTCGCGTCCGGCGCGCTCTGCGGTCGAGGTGCCCGACGCATGGGAGGACGAGCAGAAGCAGCGCGTGCTCGAGCGCAATGGCCGGCGGACGGCGCCGAACACGCCCGACGCGCAGTCTGCCTCGTATTCCAGCTATCCTGTCGGCTCCCCGCTGCGCGCGCAATACAGCGTGCGGCCGGAGAGCTCTTCTTCTATATACAGTACGGCCTCGGCTTCACGGCAGCCCTCACAATATTCCCCTACTTCTCGGGGACGCGGCCCCGAGCCCCCGCGGCAGCCGCCTACTCCAGCTGCGCCCACCTCCCCGGAAGCGGTCGCCCTCTTCCGGCGGCCCCCGTCCCCGCGCTCCGGCTCCCCCGTGAGCCTGTACTCGACGTACTCCTTCTACCAGCTCGACAGCGCCACGCCCTCCCCGACAGAGAAGCAGTTCTCCCCCCCAGCGGCGCCCGCGCCCAAGCGCGTCGCGTTCGCCACCGCCTCCCCCGCGCCCCCGCGCCTCGCGTCGCCGTCCCCCTCCGGCACGCCCGCGACGCGCACCGCGAACGAGTTCCTGCAGCTCGGCATCCAGCACCACGAGGCAGACCGCCTCCCGGAGAGCGCCGCGTGCTTCGAGCGCGCGGCGACACTCGACGGCGGGTGCGGCGTGGGCATGCTCATGTGGGGGCTCGCGCTGCGGCACGGGTGGGGCTGCGCGAAGAACGAGAAGCACGGGTTCAAGTGGCTGCGGCGCGCGGCGGAGCACGCGGTCGGCGACCTCGAGGCGGCGCGCACCGGGGGCACGATCGACGAGGGCGCGGTGCAGACGGAGCTGGTGCTCGCCATCTACGAGGTCGGGCAGTGCTTCTTCCACGGGTGGGGCATCCCGAAGGACCAGAAGATGGGCGTCGTGCGTTGTTTTTTCTTCCTCCTCCGCAGAGCCGGAAACTAACTCGGTGCAGAGTTACTACGCGGTCGCTGCGCGCATGGGCGACGCCGACGCGCAGATGGACCTAGCATTCTGCCTCGCGAACGGCAAGGGTGCCAAGAAGGACCGCAAGGAGGCGGCAAAGTGGTACCGCGCCGCAGTGCGTCCCTTCCTCCCTGCTGTTTCTCCCTTTCTCACCTTCTCGTGCAGGTCGCACAGGGCCAGAGCGATATCGGGCTCGCGTGGATATACAAGGAGAAGTTCCAATAATGCGGCATTCCTTTTCCTTTCGCGCTGCGTCTTGGATATCTATATCCCCACCATACCTTACTGACCGCTGTGCTTGTATATACCTTTACCTTTATTCCTTTGTGTTATTTTACTTTACTTACGGATAGATGCATGCATTGTAACATAGGTCATTCCGCCCGCGCCAATCGACGATTTCTTTGAGATGAATTGATTTCATTGAGACGGGACGGTGGCCATGGATGGGAATCGCGGCACGGTAAAAATAGGCCTGCGGAAATCTGAGCCCGCGCTGGCAAGACAACGCGTGGTATGTATCATGATTAGCGGCCGCGTTTGAGTTCAGTTCTGGAATGTTCAATGCGATATATCCGCGGCCCCTGCCGCATTCCCAATGAGATTCAATTTATCAGTGATTATGCATATGAATTCATGATGTGGCTGCATTGCTATTCATTTACTGCATCCTGATTTTGATGAAGTCGGGTGTCCTAGTCTGATTGCCTGATGCCATCTCCGGCTGGCGGCCTGATATCCTGATATCCCTGCTGTGTATACCGCGGAACGGTGGCCCGTTCCGCAATGCGTTTTCGGCGTCAGGAAATCGTGATGGCGCGCGGAGAGTGTCCCCAGTATGGTCAATCGTTTATCTGGAAGGCAGCAGCAAATTTCGAGTACGTTCAGGCCGAATTTATAATTACCGAGTACGTTCCAAGCCATAACTTTTTTGGAATATTTAATCCCAGGCTGCTTCCTCGGGAGCACAGGCGGGCGAGGATGAGCTACAGCACGGCCAACCAGTTTAACGTCAAGGCTCACGCGTGGACGGGTGCCTGTGAACCCGGATTTGCTCTAAATATCGGATGACCTTGAATTCAGGAAAATTTTGGGTCGGTTAGCAAAAATAGCCTTCGGGTTACAACGTTATGGCTTCGCGCCGGCCTATAAACATCCTCGACCTTCCCGCAGTGGTTGCCGTCTCCGTTGACGTCGAATGATTCACGACTGGACCGCTTTCGATGTCGCGATGTCAAGTTGGCGAGCCGGGTGATGCCATCATTTTATTTCTCTGCTACTCTCTGACCATGCCTATGTGAAGGGTGTTCCCTCTTGGGGTCTCCATATGAAGGCCAATCCTTCTTAGGGTTCGTTTATCAAGACTAAAATATTGTCGAGGCATTAACAGCCAGCTACAAGGTAAGATTTCACCACCCGAGTTCTGAGTCTACCCCCCAAGTCTACCCCCCATCGAAGGAAATTGTGGGAAAATCCAGGCTGCATATGATCAAGTACGGCAGATTCTGCCCACACTGACTCCAATGGCCAGGTTGTGAAAGAGTACAGTACTGTCTTCTACTTACAGTCGGGTTGCTCATAATGCATTAGCTCATAATGCATAACGTTCATAACACATAGGGTTTGGGATCCACCAAAATGCCTATTCTCACTGTAAAGGGTGTTCATAATGCATAAGGTTGGTTCCTTGACAAAATCACCCAAATCCTATGTGTTATGAGAATTATGCATTATGAACACCCTTTACAGTGAGAATAGGCATTTTGGTGGATCCCAAACCCTATGTGTTATGAACGTTATGCATTATGAGCAACCCAACTGTACTATGATCACAAGGGCGCAGGTCGGAGAGCACCGACCTCAGACAATCAAATTTTGACCGATCTGAATTTTCAATCCATCTGCTGCAAGCTGTTGCAGGGACACGACGACATCGTGAGGTGCTTGAACGATGCCCCGGGGCCGAAGCCGGAAGGATTTCATCCGCGACGGGTAAGATGCACGCTGAGCAGAGAGAAGGCCGACCAGTTTCTCGTAGTGAGAATGGTCAAAGGTACATCCATGGATCGTGAGGTTGACGAGGTTGGGAAGGAAATGCCAGTGAGGGGACGGTCCCATGATCAGCACGTCGAGAAATAAGGATGGTTGTGAACAAGATATTTTCACAATCAGGTCCGTCAGACTGGGGAGAACCTGAAATACCTTCTTAATCATGCTCCCCGACCATTCAGCCTCCTCTCTCGGAATTTCCATCTCCAATGTTTTCAACGGGGAGGACGAGCGGATTAAAAACGCTAGGAAATCGACATACGGGATGGTGCTCGAAATGAACAGGTGTTCCAAGGCGGGCAGGGTGAGAGACTTGAAAATAAGTGCGCTGCTCGGGCGTCCCGTGCGGCCGAGCCTCAGATGTTTGAGGCTGGAATGTGTCAAATGAGATTTGGAGATACGGGGGGAAGGGGTGCCGATGTCCACTGCGTAGTAAATATCATGGAACGTGCAGTCTACGAGCTCTGGCGCAGCACGTAGCATCTCAACGCATTCATCGGCTCTAGGGGAGTAAGACACCATTTCTCCAAAGTCGTCGTGACCTTGACGGAGAGTCAATGTTTTAAGCGAGGGAAGGGGTGTCATGATCTCCTTGAGTTCATCGCCACATAGGAGATACAGCTCCAGAGTCTGCACCTGGTGCGCATTTTGACGCACTGAGTTGCGCGCGTCTGAATACAGGGGCCCATGCAGCGAGATGGAGAGTGGTCGGATGCGCGCACGACCGAAACAAAGCCTTATGAGTTATAATGGCATGGGGTTTTTGATCTGGATGCGGGCCCACAGCGAGGGATTGGAAATAGCGAGTGCATTCCATGAACGGCATACCCGCGTGAATACCATGGGGGCGAGCCTCGGATTAGGCATGGGGATGGAGTCATTGGGGAGGCAGCGCATGAATATGTCGGAGGAGATTTCCAACGGCAGTCGTGCCATCGGGTCGAGAACGCTATTCAGATCGCTCTGAGCATCGCTTTTCGCTTTTTCTAGCCCTCGCAGTATCTCGGTTTGATGCGTTATAGCGATGGAAACTCCTCGATTTTATATGGAGGTCGATTACGGACATCATCCAGCGATAGTCGAATCGCGAGGGAGGATGATTTGGTCGAAAGGAGAAAGGCAGTTGAAACAAACGGAAACAAACACTGCCGGTGTCTCGGCAAAAAATTAACTAAAAATGATCGAGTTGATTTACGACGGGCGCGTTCTGCACGTTTCAGAAACTCGCAAGGTGTGGAAAAGAGGTTCTTGGACCAAGAAAGCAGTCCCTATTACTTACATACTCAACGACCACTATTTTTCAACATTTGAACCTTCATCAAGCGAGGTACGAGCTAGAAATGATAAAGCGTCTGTCAAGAGACTAATTTGAATCCAGTTCCGCAGCGTTTAACATCCCCCGGCGCTCAAATCATTGCATGAGCGGCATGCAGAGTGAATTTTGAGCCCAGACTCAAGGCCCAGGTTTTGTTGAAATTAAAGTGATACGATGAACCGTCGCAAATAGCGCGGCTGAACGGTGTGTGTATGCGAGATTCCTACCTCTTTTCTGAGAGTCTTCTCGCCAGAATCTACAAAAGCAGTCTGAAAGGGTAGCCTACACAAATGTGAGATAGATTCGCCACGGGACGATGTCCGCACCTCTATTTTTGCTCTTGAAGAACACAACGAGAACGGAATAGAAGAAGAGAATGATAGCGCTCCAGAGGTATATCTGGAAGCGCTGGCGCCTCGGCGACTGGTAGGGGACAACCGTGATGAGCACGAGGAATGCGGAGCCTAGGATGCAGTCTATGCGAATGGATGAGGGGAGACTAGATGGAAGTAAAATGGGCGCACAGAAGACGGAAACAACGAGCACCTCCTGGCCGAATTGGTTGCGCGGTCCGCGGGCGATCCAGCCGCCGTCAGACCCCACGAAGGGCGAGCTCTGGATGTGCGTGAACATGTAGCCGGAGGTCAGGACGATGGACGAGAGGGCGGTGCCAAAGGCCCAGGTCCAGCGGCTCTGCAGAACGGGGACAGCAAAGCGGAGGGCGACAGCAAAGCGGAGGCGACAGCAAAGCGGAGGGCGACAGCAAAGCGGAGGGCGACAGCAAACGCGAGGAGGTCCGCCGCGCGGTCGCCCAGCGCCCCCAGGCGAACGGCGTAGCGTAGGGGATAGGGATGGGCGTGTGGCTCGAAAGGTGCTGGGCGAGCTGCTCGGCGCTAAACCCGCTGCATCCGATTCAGTAGGCGCCGAGTATACGAAAGGAAGTTTATTTACGAGGGAAGATCGTGCTTCGACGGCGCAAATTTGCCTGTTGCGCGGGAGCCTTTTGTTGCGGGGTAGGTATGAAAGACGGGGCCAGAGGCGAGGTCGAGCGTCTGGAAGACCGACCGGTCGTCGTCAAAGTCGAGCGTGGCGAAGAAGTGTCGGTCGCGGTGGGTATGGGGCACTTTCGCCCACGCCTTGGCGATCGATCTCCAGGAGGCATGGAAGTCTCTGCAGACAGAAGGGGTGAGACGCGACGGCGAGCGGCATAGATCACTACTGGCTTGCATAGGGCGCATCCACGGCCGCTGTCGAGTGCGGTGAATTCGATGGACGCAGACCAGTCGCGAAGGGCGGCAGTCAAGAGAGTGTACGACGCGGAGTCGAGCGTGATTAGGCCGTCGCCTGCAGCAGCCAGAGCAACCAGTTGCTGATGGGTATCAGCAGAGGCCGCTGCACGGGTGAGCGACAGAGAAATGATGGCAAACAGTGGGATGAAAAGCATGGTAGCGAAATTTGACATGCTTGCAGGTCTCAAATACGAAAGATTCCTCTCCGAGTCTTCCCTGTTTATCCACGTAGCCAGCAGAGGAGATGACGTTGCATCGCCGAAAATTACCCGTATATAGGCACAAGGACAGAACAGTGAGGGATATTAGGGGATTTGAAGAAAAGATTCGTGCAGCTGACACCGTGACTGGCAAGCATTGCCTCGAGTGAACACCGACTGAACGCAGCTTCAAGGAAATTTCCAAGGAAATTTCAAGGCTTCGCCCTACGGCAATCTTGGAAGACAGGTGGCGGGGCCCAGGAGCTTCAGGCGAGTCCGGAACGTCAATGGTACGGAATCGCAGAGTTGCGCTTCCTCAGATTTGCTGCCATGCCATGGTGGAGGTTGAAAAGACGCGTTGTTGACGAAGGTTTAGTACTCCGTCGCTCCGATCCTCGGCAATTACGTATGTACTACTACACGAGGCGCGCGTCTAACCCGCTCCGCGCGTCCCGCGCTCGAGTCAAATGCTGCGGCGAACGCTGATCCACATCTTCCTTCACCCCATCATCTCTCTCAGTATACCGCGAAATGGCCCCTGGAATGCGCTTCCGGAGCAAACGGCAGAGGGCCACTCCAGGTGAGGGTACCTTTGACCCTGAAGACGTTCAGAACGTTCGGCACACCAAAATCGGCATCTGGGACCTGTACGAGCAGATCGAGCCCAAGCTCAAGTTGGTGCCGTGGTCCTTGCGGTCCAAAATGGAGACATTTCACGAAATGAGGGGGAGCTTTCCCTATATCGTCCGCATGTTCAAAGATATCGGATCCATTGGGAGAACATGCTATCTGCTTTTTGCTGGATATGTGCTCGTCGTTCTCATCCTCGCCTTGATCCCCGCCATCGAATTATGGTACTCTGGACTTTTGCTCAAAATTGTAAGCGGACAGGTCGCGTCAATCTACTCAACGTACTGAGCTATCACTTACAGGTGCAAACTGCTGTCGAAAACCGATCGGTGGACCGCCATCTGCTTATCCAGGTCGCTGCGAGTCGTCTACTTTGCGCTGCAATCAATCGCTTGTTGCTCCACGGTCAAGCCTTGCTTTACAGGCCTTTAAACGAAAAGATACGGCAGCACTATGCCGTGCAAACTTTCCAAGCGCGGGCCAGATTAGATGTCCCCACTTACGCAGACTCTGCCGTACAGAGGCAATTGGATAACAGCAGCACCAGCTCTCGAACCAGCATCGCGTGGAACAATGTACTGACCACCCTCCATCTTGTGTCCACGGGCATCGAATTGGTGTCCCAATTTTCGGTGCTTATCAGCATGCTTCGTGATCAGCGGGACGGTCCCCTATTGGCCACCTTGAGCTTTGGACATACTTTATTCCGCAAAAGGACATCCCAGCGACACTGGGGACCGACTGGAGGTGATTATTGCCCTGCTGAGTTGACGAATTAGCATCTGATTCTTTGATTATGTATTTAGTGTGGGCGGCGACCACCAAGGATACTCACTATCTGAGATCCGTGGGAATGGCCCGTGTGGTTCATGATCAGAATCATAGAAAAGAACTGGTTGCGGGTGGTTTGAGCGACTTCCTGAACTCAAGTAAGTCGGAAAACTCAAGCATCCTCGGGTCATTTTACATTGATTCCAGGCTATCGTGCGGCTTCCGAACGTCTAGGCAATCACGCCACCGATTTCTTTGAGGTCATTTTCATCATTGTCCTTTCGCACCATTCTGATCATTCGCACCATTTAGGCCTTCCACAGGCACACGGTGACAGATAGATTAAGCTTGACTGCTTTTCTCTCCGATCCCTTGCGCGAATTGCCGCAGGTAAGCCGTTTGTACCGCCTGACAATATTATCATGTAAATCGTTGGCCAGATCGTATTTACTCTGAGAGCTGTGCAATATCCGTCGGATATTCCGCTTTCTCTTGCATCATTAAATTTAATCACCCAAACGACAACCAAATTCTCGCAAACCTTGTTCAATTTGGTCGAGGAATCAGGCTCGGTCGCCGAAAACTTGGCCAGTATCCGCAAGCTGTATGAAACATATACGATCCCGAATATCGTCGTCGACGGGCCAAGCCGTTTCCCGAAAACCAACAAAGCGTTGGCTTGGGTGTTGCGGTCGAATTTAGGCAAGCCGTTCGGTTCGTTCGCCGACCCGTTCTCATGATTGTTCATCGCAGAAACGTGTCATTCCGATATCCGGACAGTAATAACGACGTTCTCCGCAACGTCTCGTTCAAAATTCTGCAAGGCCAACTGTGTGTGAGTGTCTTAACGGGCTCAAAGAACGTACATTTCGGAGCTGAACGCACAGGTTATCGTTGGAAAAAATGGCTCGGGAAAGTCAACGATTTTGAAGCTGATTGCGCGACTTTATGACCCCACAGAAGGAGAAATTTTTATCGACAATCAAGACATTCGGACATTGAAACTCGCGGATCTACGTCGCGCAACATCGGTTCTCTTTCAGGATTACACCCATTTCCCGCTATCAGTAAGGCACCCCATTCATTTGATTTGCTTTGGTTGAAAAATCATTTGCTCCAGATCAAAGATAATATTGCGCTTGGAGATCCCAATAATGCGCACGATGAAGAAAAAATACGCGAAGCTGCAAGACTCGGCGGTGCAACAGAGTTCATAGAGCGGCTCGACGAAGGATTCGATACATATCTTGACCGTCCCGTTGACGATATCTATTCGACGCTGCCACAAGGAACGAAGACGCTCTTTGGAAGGCCGGTGGAATATGGCCGTCTCCGCTTCGCGGGAGGGATGTCGAGTCATGCCCAGGGCCTGTCCGGGGGTCAGATGCAACGCATCGCCTTGTAAAATTTGCTCTTCGTTCTGGTTCCGAAACTCGACTCATTGATCCACTAGGTCCCGGACGTTCATGCGCGATGAAGGCGTTGGGCTTCTCTGTTTTGACGAACCGTCGGCGAGTCTCGACCCCACTGCGGAACACGGTCAGAGCTCTCCCCGACTGCTCTCAACCTTTTTTTAATCCTGCGCGTAGATCTTTTTGAACGCCTTCGACTGCTTAGGGGGAATAAGACAATGATATTCTCCTCTCACCGCTTTGGCAATCTTACGAGACATGCTGATCTCATTCTGTGAGTCTGGGAGCCTTCATTTCTGATACCGTTTTAAACCAAGTTTATTAGATACATGGACGACGCTGAGATCATGGAAGAAGGCACACACGATGAGCTTATAAAGCGTGGAGGAGGATATGCTAAAATATGGATGCTGCAGGCTCAGGCATTTCTTCCCTAAACTTGCGAATGGAGAGTAGCACACGAAACCCCTAGGATCTATTTTTTTATCTGTAACAAATGAACACACGATTTTCACGATCTCCCGATTCCGTCTATGGACTGTCTGAATCTCCAAGATTGCCTTAAAGGCAAGACGTGAGGCAGCTTGAGCGAAAGTCAATACCAAACGACTGAATCTACACAATAATAGAGAAAACACACATGCTCATTGCGGGGGTGACCTCGACTTGGCAGCATAGAAGGGAGCCTTCACCTAAAAAGAAACGTGAGTTTTGAATACACAGGCAATGAGTCCTCTTTAAATGTACAAGCGGGATGCTGCAAGATACAAAAATGAGACCTCAACCTGGTCAGTTCAAACATACACGTACGACGACTCCGAGATATGTGCCACCTGCAAGAGGGCTTCAGTACGGGGACTAAAACGCGACTCGTCGACGTACAGATGTCACCGATGCCAGGCGGTGGGGTCTGAGGCGCCGCCGAAGCTCCCAGAGTGAGAATGGCAATGGCGAGGATGGCGGTGGAATAAATCTGTTTGAACATTCTTGGGCTTGTGGTATCTGTCCTGAGGGTGGCCGTTTATATGCAGAATAATAATATTATATCCTTGGGGCAGCGGGGAACAACGGGTTCCTGGCCCAGGGTATAAATCTAGAATGTGAAGACGACTCAATTCAACGAGACGGAACAAATCGCGACCCTGAGTTCGCCGCTTCTCGTAATTCCAGGTTGAACGGCGTCTTCGAGTTCGAGTCTTCCATTGTGCAACGTGCGAGGTACGAGCATCTTCTGGTTGTAGCGTCTGACTACGAGAGACTACCTACTTCCACTGGGTACTTCAAGTTGAACTGGGGTTCAAAATGTTGAAATTTGCAGTCTGCTATTGGCAGGTGGGAAAATGAATGCCTCTGGATACTGTTTCAAATTGACTGCATTACAATCGTCACTGCCAAATTCTCCACCAGAAAGGATCCTGCGAGAATGCATAGTTCAAACCGCCTCTCCGCCGCCCCGACTGGTAGTGATGCCCGATGTTTCACCGTTTTCCGAGCCAGCCGGGTATAGATTCTGAAATGCGAACGTTCTTTGGATCGCAACAAGCCCGCAATTTTTTATTTCGCGGGCCCGGAAAAACCTCGGGAATGCGGTAAGTGTCAAAGCTCATCATTTTGATCGATGGCATTACCTAATCTCAACTTCTCGTTCTTCCCTTCATGTCCGCTCATTGCCCGTCCTCAGGCTCCTCACCGCCGCCCCCGTTTCGAGATATGCCGGGAACTACCGAGCCTACTCCGCTTCGTGTGCAGGTTGATTCAGCCAACACCGTCCCACCCCCGCCATATGCCGCCCCTGTACACAGCCCTCACCATTCTGCTCTTCTACACCCGTCGCGCTGGTTTGGCCGCGATCCGCATCTGGAAGACAGTGAAAAGATTTCCCGTCTCGCTGCGGAATCCACTTTGCCGATCAACGAGTTCCTTGGCCACTCGTGCACCCATTTGCTCAAGGCCGACAAGGCGTTGCTGAAGCTATCCAGAGCCCAGTTAAATGCTATAAGCGTGTCTTACGACAGATATGAAACTCATGAACTTACGGTCATTGGTCGCCGGGCTCTCCTTTGCACCTTGGCGCGTATTGAACCCAAATATCACAACGAGTTTACGTCGGCAGGACTGCGCTTCACTGGCGCGGGCGCCTCCGCAGATGCTCGGATGGTTGCGGTCCACGCTATCGCTGATTTGCCTCAGGATAAACGCACCGATGCGACTTTTTTGGCTGCCGAGCTACATCCAACCAATGTGCAAGCCCGCATCGATGCGTTATCCGCAATGCTGCACCTGGACCGATCCGACGCATCGTTCGTGCGCTCAGCACACGACGTGTGCATTGGATGTAGCGATGATGCTCTGCCGCTGCAAGTCGTCAACTCGCTTCGCAGCTCGCACGAATTGGTGCTGCGCAACCATGACGGTGATCGCCGCGTGCATTACCAGCCCGCGCGCCAGCCGGAGATAGATGCGCTGGCCAACCTGTGGGGCCATATCCCAGACGGGAAACAGCGAATGACGCTCCTCACTGCATTCGCGTGTGTGCCGGCGGACGAGCGTGAGCTCTTCGCGGATGCCTGCCGGCCGCTGCATTATCTGGCCGAGTATCCGAAGTTGGTCAAACTCATGGCGAGCACGCCTACGACGGATCGCTACGCACGAGCTCAGGCTTTGACCCTGCCATATGATGATCCAGCACGCATTTCGGCGTTGCGAGCGCAATGGCCGCGCTAAATTGAAGGCAGAGGCGGGTTCTACTTTGATGAAGACGAATCAGAGCCGACCCGCAAGGAAGAAAGGTCCCACCGCCGTGGAGCCTGAAAAGACACCTACCTGTAAATAGCGCCCGCAAAGAAGTCATTTGTTCCTTCCCTCCTTTTCCTCCTTTTTTGCGTTGTTCAATCATATCACAGAGAGGGCAAGATCGCGATTCGGATGTTTGAGTGGAGCCTTCTTTCTTTTTTGGGGCATACCTACATGACAGCGCCGCAAATTAAGACGCCCTGAAGAAAAGACATTTGCGGCAAGTGCGAAGCTGCCGGCGGATGGCGTGCACCGCTGTTCCGAAGGCCCGCGAGAAGATGTGCTCTGGTCTCTGCGATCCAGATCTAGAGCTTTAATCAACAACACTCTTGACCCACAAATATAACAATAAGGGATAGAGCGCAACACTCCAAAAGTATGTGAATGAGTAACAATGTCGTCGTTGGCTGCTGTCGGTCATTACCGAGTGGACTACACACAATTGCAAAAATACAAATAATGTAAGGAAAAAGCTAAATATCCCTCAGGCCGCCGCCCTAATCGACGAAACGGCGGCGGGATTTCCCCGTAGACCAAATAATCTCCTCACTCGACTCCACCAGTTTGATTACCTCGTCCCCGATGACCTGGTGGGCGGCATCCCACAAGTCGGCGACGGTAACCGTGGGGTGAACGTACGTATTGCGTGTAGCGGCTATCTTCTTTGCTGCAATGACGGTCGGGATGGCGCTTACTACCTCAGAAGGCCCTGCGGCGTAGATTTCTTGCGCCGCAGCTTTGAGATCCGCTTGGCCGGGGTCGGAGAGCGCCGCTCGAAGTGCAGTAGCTAAATCCACCGACATAAGGATATACACAGCTGGCTGGGCAGTCGGAACACATGCCTGAATCAAATCCGCGGGCTTTGCAGCGGTCTTGGGCGGAAGAAAAGATGTGCTGGTCGATCGCTACAAACATCGTCGATAAGCTGTCTGTTTTTGCCCAGCGGGAACATCGACCACGAACCTTGCAGGACGTTACTCCATATCTGCCAAAATTTATCCGTACTCTCCCACTCGTTTCGCTTCTGCCGCTCCTCAGCGATGTCTTGTTGGAGGACACTTATATCTTGTTGGAGGACATTTATATCTTGGCGTGCGGCCGCGAGCTCTCTACGGAAGTGACGAATCTCGCCGTCCTGGTGCTAGCTTGGCGTCAAAAGAGAACAACAGTGGGTAAAGGACAACACACACCTCGAGTCGAGCCGCCATGCCCGCGTCTGTCTTGGCAACGAAGTCCGCGACCGTCTCCGAGGGCGCAGCCACCGTCGTCTTGGTGGTAGCGACATTGGTTATTTCGTATAGGTGGGATGGGTTGGGAAAGCGCGGGGGTGAGTGCTAGTAGACCGTTTTCCAATAACTCTTGTATATCTTCAGCTTTTGGGCATTCTCCCAAAGGGCGGGCCGTCGTAGCTTGGTGGGGGGTACCGTTCCCTTTGGCGAGGAGAAGGCGGCTGCGGACGAGAGTTATGTTCGTGGTCATGGCGGTTCGAGCTGTATACACCGATCGCGCCTATTTATTTAATCCTGCATGATAGGGGCCCGGGATCAGCGAGATCCACGTTGTGGTCGTTCTGTTTTCTGGTCTCAAAGCAGTTTGTTTTAGGATTCATGCATAAACGTTAACGTTCATGGGATGTCTGTCATTCACAAGAGTCGGGAGTGGGACTTCAGAATTTTGATGACGAGCTACTTTATCAAGCGAGTCTTAGCGAGGTACTACTTAGTACGAGCTAGGAATGATAAAGCGTCTTACGAGGTACGAGCTAGGAGTGATAAAACGTCTACTTGCCAAGCCAGTTCATCACCGCGCACTAGACTACATACGTGTCCCTCCGACAACCGGGTCGCGCTCGACCGCACCGCCACCGCGACAAATTACTGCTGCGTAGTGGCTGCGTAGCCATTCAAACGGGTACAGCAACCAATATACGTTCAGTTCAGTCTATGCTCGCTATCGACGTTCACATGAACGCAACGGCCAAAAGTGTGGCTGTGGCCATACAGCTTACCACTGGCTGTGGTGTCTCCGATTTGAAAATATATCGTGCTGGACCTTGGGATGGGATGAATTTGAACGTCATTCGCTGCCACGGTTGCGACAACAGCCTGGGGAGGTGGAAGAAGCACGAGACGCCGATTTGAGAATGTACTTATCGTGTTGTTGCAACGTGATTACCTGGGACAGCGTGGGGAACGGAAAAACACCTGTGTCCCTCACACTATCAGTAGGGAGCACGGAGCATGCTCAGCCTCGAGCCCTGCTGCGCGGCTTGTGCGTGTCACATTTTACGACCCGGTGGACGCGCGCGAGGTGTGGACGGCCAGTGTGTCCCCCGGTCTCACAAGGCGGCGAAGAATAAGGGCAGACCCAAGCAATGAATCCAGCGATTACGACTCCGCGAACCACAGACAGGCAGATTGGATTTTATTGAACCAATATCGTTACAGCCATAACGAGGCACGCCAGAGCCACATAAGGTGATAATCTTTCACCTGCGGGGGAATCGAGTGAGAGAATAAACTCCGGTTGCCTAAAGCACGTACCAATTCGTGCGGACATGAAGAATATGCCAAGGAACCTGGAGACCAAAGTTGTCAGCGAAAAAGAGAGCCGGAGTAGGAGATAGGCAAGGACCCAGTCTTGTTCCGATCTACGAGGCTGGGGAACAGCGCACGGACGTATGTGCAGGTGCAGATGAGCAGAAGAATGACTAGCAAAAGAGACTGGAAATTGAAGAGTGCGGACTGTGCGAGGGTCAAATTTTCGCTTTGGAGGTTGTTTTGCAGCGCACCATGTAATTTGGCTGATTTTTGAGCGGGGCTCAAGGGTTCTGCATAAAGATTCGAGAGACACGTCTGTGGTGGGAGGACGACGCGATTGATGGGTGACCCGTGACGTGACTTCGCCAAATTGGGCTCTCCACCCGCATGAGATAGTCGCGACCGCGATAGGTACGTTGTGTATGTTCAGGAGCACACACGCCGACCCAGGGTACCCACAGTCCGAGTGAATGTTCCCACATGACGCCGACTCGCCCCGCTCTCGTCCTAGGGCGAATACCAGCACTTTCTCCGCTTTCGGCGGCTGGCGCAAGCAGAAGCAGGACCAGTCGAGCACCCCACCCGTCGGCGCGACTCCCACATCCCCTCCATTGCAGCTCGAGGAACTTATCCAGGCCCTCACGCCCCCGCAGTCCCGAGTTTGGCGTACGCTCGTTCACTTGCCACGGGCTTGTCGAGTCACTCTCCAATCCCCCGACACGCCGTTCTGAACCCGATATTGGCCACGTTATGTGCCGCCGATTGTCCTGTCGCACTCCAGTGTGCTGGGTATGATATTCTGTCCGCATACTGTGAAAATCCAGAAGCAGTGGGGCTTGGGACACCGGATCGCATCTCGTATTTCTCCCTCTTCCTGGGGCCTGTTGCTGCCTCTTGGGGACCGGAAATATGGGAGCCACGATTCAAGGCTCTCCGCGCGCTTACTAAATCCGGCACGGATGTCCTTGGTATCGAGCTGCCCGTCTTGAAAGTTCTCAAAACATGGATTTCGAGTGCCTTTGAATCCATCGTTCTGGATCTTGCTCTGGACCGCGCAGACAGGGCGGAGAGGGAACGTAGCGTTGGTATTCTGGCGGATTTTCTTACCGAGGTGGTTGGACGCGTCGATGTCATGGCCCGCATTTCCGAGGACCACCTAGTCGGCGTATTGCACTTTTACGCTGGCATGGTAGAACAGGCCATGGACGTCAGCTCTTTGAGAAGGCCCTCCATCTCTTCCCCTGCTGTAGAAATCACTCCGAATACCACCAGTCCAGCGCGGCCGTTCAGCCAAAATCACAAAAGAAACCCGTCCTCCGTTTCTGTGACGTCGTCTGTTTCTTTGCCCCCAGTCACTCCAGGGACCGGAACGAAGCAACCATCGGATATAGCTATAGCTATATACATCAACCACCTAACCACTCAACTAAAAATTCTATCCTCGACGTATCTCGACCTTATTCTCCCCTTCCTCTTTCGCGCTTTGGCCCACTGCGCGTCGACACTTCCCCGTCTGACCGTCGCCAGTCAGCCCCCTCGCGTCTCAACGTCTGAGAATAAAATCAACGACACCCTCAATTCGTTGCTATCCGGCCCATATGCAACAACTTGCATGGTTGTCCTGAGGAAGAATTTATATCCGCCTTCTTCCCTCTCGTGCCTTCTCAACGACACAGAGGGGCAGGACATCCAAGGCAATGAAAAGCAAGTATGGGCGGCGATACAGACAGCGTTTGGTGCCCACCGAACGCTTCGCACTTACATTCGGCGGGCTCTGTCCGCCAGGCTTGCCCGCGCATACATCTCGCGCGAGACTTCGGCGGGTTATTCACATTCTGGGGCACCGGCTCATATGGAAATAGAGCGGGATCTGATGGAGCGGGCTTGGCCGAGCACGGAGACGGGGATCGGGCAGAGTGGGTGGGAGGCGGGGAAGCTTGGGCGGCCGTTGAGCGCCAGCGCGCGGGATTGGGTTGCTTTCTGCTGCTCAGACGGAGAAGAGGTAGACTGGAAGATGAGGGAAGGAGTGGAGCGGGTATTGGACGAGGCTGCGGGCACGTTGAAGGACGTACTGCAAGAAGTCGATGCGAGGGACGAAGAAAACGCCGCTCTAACCAACGAGGAGGCGGACGCTGTCGGTCAGACACTGTTCCACCTTGCTGAATACCTTCTTCCGCTGAAGTGCGTGGCGCGGATGCTTTGAGTTCCGTAATCTGACGCGTAATTTTCAGAAACCAGGATGGGACGCCGTTCATTATACCTCTATCCCGACCCACAGATGCGCCTACCGATTTTCTCCGCACCCTCACCTTTATTCTATCCCGCGATCACAGCATGGAGCTGAAACCATTGCTGTCGAGGATTCTGTTGCACGTCGCCGACCATCTCGCTGATGCAGACACCGCAAAACTCCCCATGGTCATGGCTGATCAGAACGACCTCACGCCCATTTCTCCGGATTGGTTAGAGCACTGGGAAAACCTGCTAAAGAACCCGTCACTCGTCAGTGCGCAGAGGCCTCTAACCAAAAAGGCTGTCATGATCGCGCTTGAAGGAGTCTACGACAATATTCGGGACATGCCGTCCTATCGTAGGCCCCTTGCAAATCTGGTGATGGAGTTTTGCACGCGCTCCACCCTCGATAGCTCCATCAGCAGCGGCGACGGAGATGATTGCGGAGTCATGTGGAAGATTTTGGGCGAAGAGGTCGTGTTCATGACGGTCGAGGAGGGCGAGGACGTGGGTCTGGTTACAGAGCATCTCGATTTATTCGTTTCCACTGCTTCCCAAAGCAGCGACTACGACGACGAGGACTTCGACACAGAGTCCATCACCACTGCTGGAACGCACTCGCCAGCGCCGTATACCGGGCTCATTACCCCTTCGACCGCCGCGTCACCCATCCTGTCGCGGATGCAGAGCGAGTTCCACGGTAGTCCGACGGGCAAGGAGAAAGATAAAGACTCTGGTCTTCCCTCCGTCATGTCCTCCATCCTCTCCTCGCTCACTTCGGGCAGCTCTTCGAGGTCACAGTCCGTCCAGCCGATCACCCTGGATCTGCGGCCGGAGGATTATGGCCCTGAATCGTCTGCTCAACCATCGCCCCTGACCTGCGACGTCGCCGCAGTTTCTGCACTGATCCTCGTCTTCACGCAGCTCACGTTCACACCGCATGCGCTGGAGGATAGCAATCTGAAAGTTGCTGTTGGCGTTTTCCTGCGCCTGCTTCAGCTCCTAGAGGACTCCAAATCGGCCAAAATCCGACTGACGATTCTCCAGTTTCTGATGCGGCTGAGGGCGGATCGTGATCATCGGCTGTATTTTGTCGAGACGGAGCATGATGCACACGGGCTCGTCACGATGCTGGGGGGTCTTATTCACCGGGTTACGCAGCCGGCGGACACCCGCCGAACACCGCAGCAGGAGCCGACCGATTTTGCGCCCGAGCTACGCCCGGCCCGGCCTCTAATCCCTCATCAACGAGACGGGCGTCGTCCCCGCGGCCGTGGTGGAGTTGCTTCTGGGTCGGGAGCAAGCAGAAGTCGGTCCCGGCTCGACGGCACCCAGCCGCCCACGCCCGCTCTCAAGTCCAAAGAACCGCTATGGAGCATCCCCGAGTACCTGCCGTTCACAGTCGCTGATGCGGACACGCCGAGTGAAGGGCTCGCGGTGTATGACCACATCAGTCCCGACAACAGCGTCGTGTTGCCGATTTCCTTGTATCTGATGGCGATCCACGGCATTTTGGAGAAGGAGCATAATTGGGAAATTTTGTCCTACCTTCTTTGCCATCTTCCTAACCAGCTCGCCAACAAGCACCTTTTCTGCGGGCCGTTGTCCCGCTCGGCTTGTTCGAAGATTCTTACGGCACTGTGCACGGGGATTCTGCAGGGGGGCTTGGGATCTCACGTGGAGCGCTGGCCGGCTGGGCTGAAGATTCGGGACGCCCACGGTCTGGCGTTCCACAGTCTCTCTGTTCTGGTAGGATACCACAGGGGTTTCGACATGGGACAACAACATTTACTTGTGGAGGTCTTTCAAAGAGGGCTCGACGGACAGCCGGCGACTGTCAAGTGCTGCCTGCATGCATTATCTCTCGCCGCCTTCGAGCTCACTGCGTCCATGACCAAATGCCTTTCGAGAATTCTGGAGAAGCTCTCCCAGATTATGTCGAACCCGGACATGGCGGTGCATATTTTAGGGCTGCTATCTATCATCGGCTCTGTACGACCTCTTTACGCCAACTTCACAGAGGCCGACTTCAAGATGGTCTTTGGCGTCGCGCTGCAGTATCTCCACCACCACAATATGAACAGCGACGCACCGACCGAGTCGTTCGCGTTGTCCGAGCACGTCCGTATCCTGTCGTACTACATCGTGTACGTCTGGTTTCTGGCCATCAGGCTTCCGGACCGGCGGAAGCATGTACAGTACATAACGCGGCAGCTGCTTTTGGCGAACGAGGGGAAGACGGAGCTGGATGGCCCGACGGAGGTGTGCTTTGACTGGCTCGAGCGGTATACGTACGCCAGTGCTGATCCGCGCCCGGCCACGTCCATCCTCAATGACATTGTGATGAATCCGACTGGCCCGAGCGCGTCGTCTGAGGAGGCCGTGGACGAGAAGACGTGGGCGCTGGGCAACTCGTTCGTCACGATTCGGACGCTCCGGAGGATGGGGTGGTTTGAGGTCCTGTCAAGGCGGCCGTCCGGGTACACCAAGCTGCTGTGCAAGCTGGAGAACGCGCCGATGGTCGGTCCTGGGGATGTGGACCCTGATATCTTTTCCGTCCCTGCGGCTTTGATAATGGAGCGCGAGGACGACGCGGGCGGCTCACTCTCCGCTGATGCAACCCCAGTGAGTTTTCAGCATTTAAAAAAATATTTGAAGGATTGCTGACTAAGCTCTAGTCTGAGAACATTCGTGAAGCCTTTTCGAGTCAGGTTGACGCGGAACAGGAGGCATCGGATGGCGGGGAGGCGGAGGTGCCGCCGCCAGACCCGCTCACTGGGTATGTCTGGAGTGGATCCGCACCATCCCAACGACGCAAGCAGGTGGAAATCGATCCGGGGTTCATCGCTCTGCAGCTCTCGGACCGCCAGAATCCTAACATGACGGGCCACCAACTAATTGATACGCCGACTCTTGCCAAGTTCTTTGCTTCGCTCGATCGGATACCCGTTATTGACACGCACAAAGTCGGCATCATGTACGTTGCACCGGGGCAGACCACCGAGCTCGAGATCCTCAGCAACACCCATGGCTCGCCTGCGTATACCCGATTCTTGGAGGGAATCGGCAGGTTGATCAATTTGCGCGGGCAACTTGATGTATATGCGGGTGGATTGGACCCAGATGAAGACGGCGAGTACGCGTATGCGTGGTGGGACGATATCGGCCAGATTCTGTACCACACGGCGACGATGATGCCTAGCAATCCTCACGACCCACAGTTTACGAACAAAAAACGCCACATAGGCAACGACTTTGTCCGAATCGTCTGGAACGACTCGGGGAAACCATATCGATTCGACACACTGAATACGCAATTCCAGTTCGTGAACATCGTCATCGAACCACACTCCCTTGGCGCCATTGCGGCCTTCTCCAACAACCTCCACGAAAACGAGTATTTCAAGCTCATCGTGCAGCGGGCGCCGGACATGCCCGATTTCGCGCCCGTGGGGCCCTTCAAGCTTATATCCGCCAAAAACCTCCCACTGCTGGCGCGCCAGCTCAGTCTACTGGCTGACTGGTTCGCGTCTGTGTTCTCGCACACACAGAGGGACACACAGCGGGTTGGAATCACGACCAACTGGCACTCGCGGCTGGATGCTATTCGACGATTCCGGGGTCAGCAAGTCGCTAACCTGGAAACCCCGGAACCACAGGACGATCTGACGAAGCGGGAGGCCTATCGGGATTTTACGACCTCTTTCTAACATGGGAAACCATTCTGTATGACTGTTGTACCCATCTTGCATCTGTATTATCAGCATTGGATTTCGCATGTAGAATTGTCCAGAAAGTACTTTAAGCGCCTCACCAGCGCCTGCTGATTCAGCTACGGTTTGTGACTGCCGGTGACGTCCACTGCGGCGACTCCGAATCAGCTCTCTTACTCTGACCACGACCATTACAATGTCTACACTCGGTAGCTGGCTGTGGGGAACCTCCCAGCTCGACGAGGCAGTCGGTGAGTCCACGGAACGCCCGCAGAGATCGGGTAGCAGTAGCTCAACAGCTTCAAACAGACAAGGCGACTTCAGAGCTCCTGCCTGCCGGCGCGGAGGATATTGCTCTCAACCTGGAAATATGCGACCAGATTCGCTCCAAGTCTGTCCCAGCCAAGGATGCGATGCGCGCGCTCAAACGCCGACTAAACCATAAGAACCCGAATGTGCAGAACTTGGCGCTCGGGGTGAGCTACGCCGCAGTTTAGCGGTTGGAATATACTGATGCTAGCTCTAGTTGACGGACATATGCATTAAGAACGGCGGCGACCTGTTCCTCGCCGAAGTTGCTTCGCGGGAATTCATGGACAATCTCGTGTCTATCCTGAAGATTCCCATTCTGAACCTGGACGTCAAGAACAATATCTTGCGGCTTGTGCAGAACTGGAGTATTGCATTTGAGGGGAAGCCTACTCTCAATTATGTGGCACAGGTGTACAAGACCTTGACAAGCGAAGGTGCGTGTCCGATGCCCACTCTGCTCTATCTCGGCTAATATGGACGCAACAGGCTTCAAGTTCCCTCCCAAGGACCTTGCTGTCGCAAACTCGGCAATGGTGGATACGCAGACCGCCCCGGATTGGATAGACTCGGACGTGTGTCTCCGGTGCCGTACAGCTTTCAGCTTCACCAACCGGAAGCACCACTGTCGGAATTGTGGCCAGGTTTTCGACCAAGCTTGCTCGAGCAAGTCGATACCGCTCCCTCACTTTGGGATTACGCAAGAAGTGCGCGTTTGCGACAGCTGTTATCCCAAGATCACCAAAAAGGGCGAACGGAGGTGCGTTGTCAGACTTCTATTCCGCTTCAGATCCGAGCCTTTTTTTGTAGTGACAACAAAGGACACCGGCACTCGACTAGCTTACACGGCACCCGCCACCGGGGCGCACGCGAGCTGGCTGACGCGGAACTCCAACGCGCCATCCAACTCTCATTGCAAGAAGTCGGCGCCGCAAACGGTCACGCGCGTCCCGGGTATACCCCATTCCAGCCCGAGCCTACGTCCTGGCAATATACGGAGCCGCCTCTCGTTGATCGTAGCACCCACCCGAAGCCCCAGGCGTCAGAAGAGGATGACCCGGACCTTAGGGCCGCGATCGAGGCCAGTCTTCGTGAATCGAATGCACCCCGGCCCAGCGCGCCTATGGCCATCGAGACCCCGAGAACGGAAGAGCCGGGATTCGCTTATACCAACGGACCTGGATACTCGCAATCCTACCCGCCGGGCGTCATTCCGCCACAGCCTGTAGCCAGAGTGCCGTCATACGATCTGGAACCGTTAGAGTCGGATGCGATTCTAACTTTCAGTCAGACGGTGGAACAAGTGCAGGGACAAGGGGGCAGGGACATGGCACGCTATCCGGCAGTCAATGAGTTGTACGACAAGGCGAATAGTCTGCGACCAAAGCTCGCACTCAGCTTGGATGACGCCGGTCGGAAAGAACGTGCGTCTGTTTTTTGGTGCGCTCGCTATGAAACTGATTTCAGAATCTAGAAATGCTGTCGGACATGCACGACAAACTTTCACAGGCTGTCAAATTGTACGACAAACTGCTCACGGAACAGGTCGTCCACCCGCGTTGGCGTTCACCTCAACCTGTTGCGAACCCGTCGTATCAACAGGCCAACTCGAGCTATAGTACGGGGTACAACACCGCCAACGGCTACACGCAATGGCAGGCTCCCGTCGAAGCTCCGCCACAACCCCCGCAACAGCAACAATATGCCCCTCGTCCGGAATCGGCACAACGGCAATGGCTTCCACAGCAGCCGCAGTACGCTGAACCCCAGCAGCAGCAGTACGCTGAACCCCAGCAGCAGCAGCCGCAGTACGCTCCGCCACCTCCAGCCCAGCCGTATTCGCCGCCTCCATCCCAGCAGTATACGCCCATTCCCAGCGCTCCTCCTCCGCCCCAGTTTGCACCTTCCCCCGCGCAGCCGCAATACCAGCCGGGGCCGAGTCACACACTTCCGCCTGCTTCATACGCGCCGCAGCAACCGCAATCCCAGCCGTCTGCGCCGTCGTTCCAGCAGCAACCATCGTACGCGCAGTCGCCTCCCCCGCCGCAGGCGCAGGCGCAGTACATTCCTTCGGCCCCTGCGCCACCCCATTCGCCGATCCTTTCCCGCCACAACACCGTCTCGTACGCGTCCCCGTCCTCGCCCCCCGTCGGCAACAGCGCGTATCTTGCCCGTAGTAATACACTCTCGCACCCTGCGGTGTACCACCAGCCTGCGCCTCAGCATCAGGCGCCGCGGGCGCAGCCCCCTCAGCAGCAGCAGCAGCAACAGGTGTATCAACAGCCGGCCGGCGCAGCCCCATCCGCAGCAACCGCAGTACGTGTCGTCGCCGCCGCCCACGCTCCCTGCGTTCCCCGTCGCGCCCACGTCGGCGCCGCAGTCCTTCCCGATGTACGCGCCGAGTATGATCCCGACGGGTGTGCCGCAGGAGCGGAAGGAGGCGCTGCTGATTGATTTGTAGGGCAGCTGAATGTGTACATACTTTATTTATGACAGCTCCCTAATTAACGACCGTATGTAGTATGGCATCAGCTCATGGAACATCTTCGTTGATCTCGAAAGTATTGATTAAGACGTCCAGATCGTCCTGGGGCCTGATGACAAGGTCCTCGAGTGTTAGGAAGGGGCGGGTCTGAAACTCCGCTGTGAGGAGAGGCGTAGGAAAGCGTGCCTCTCCGACTTTGCCGCCCCAGTCGAAGTCTACTACTTGAAGTTTGAGTTCCTGTTCCTCCCATCTCTCCGGCGCAAGAATATTTGCAGTTCGCATATCACCGTGGACGAACCCCTGGCTGTGGAACGACTCGTCGAGCGCCTTGATCTGGGCGTAGGCTGCAAAGCGGCTCGACTGGCTAAGCCTCACCGTACGGAGGTTGGTCGCATCCCGTAAATGTTCTAGGATCACAACAGATAGCCAAGCAGCTTCGGTGCATGCCCAGCTTCGTAGCAAAGTTGGTGGAGAAGGGGAGAGTAGGAGGTCGAGAATTTGACTAATACATCCTGCGAACCCATTTTTGCGATGAACAACAGACGTGTGCCTAAGCCCTGGAACGGAGCAACAAGCTGGAATTCGAGCTGACGCTCGTGGTCAGGATATGCTGCTGCGTGGGTGAGAGCAGGAAATTGCGGATTTGGGAGGGGACGCAGAGATACGACTGGTTGGGCTGCAATCATAGCAACATCCTTGTAGATGTCGGCTTGAAGAACATACGCGGCCCGAAACGCAGCGCAAAGGAGATCGAGGTTTCGGAAATCGCCACAGTCAATGCGGCAATCGAGCATGGGCGTTAGGGACAACACCCGTGGACGATCAAGGATCAAGACCGCGTAGAAACAGATGAAGGAACCTAAAAAAAAACATCAAACATGACGCAGAGTAGGTAAATGCGTAAATACCGTAGATTGTAATGCACAACACAGGCATTCGATAAGCACAGTAGAGTTCTGGATGCTTGGACGTTGCCGCTGCGTGCGACTGAGTCACATACGCAACGGCTTCGTATTCCGCCTCGGACGTGATACCAACCAGGCCGTTTTTGAACTCGGCTAGGAGATTCACTGCGCCCAATGCCCCGTCTCGGTGTTCATCAGTGGCTACACCAGAAATGGACCCAAGTGAAGACTGTATGATTACGGGCCAGTGCTTTGAATCAGTATGGGCAGCAAAGATGGAATTAAGAATAGGTAGCATTCGAAGCTGCAGGGTCGCCTCATCGTCATGATATTTGCACCCTTCGCGAGCCAAGTTAACAACGCTTGCACGTAGGGTCGATTCGTTCACGGATTCCGTGCCGGATGCTGATATCACGTTGTAAACGTCCAAAAATTTGCCGAATAGCGGGTACAGCAACGGTACGGGGGCTATGCCGGTCTCCGCCTCCGGCCTGTCGTTCCAGATGCGAAACTCCGCTTTGGCTTGGTACAAACTCGGGTCTTCGGCTACGGTCGAGGGAGCAACTTTGGCTATGGGGCTTCCATCAATGTAAGTGGCCCATGGAGTTGGCACGGAGGCTTAGTTGACCGGCTGGGTGCGGGATAATAAAAAAATGTAACGCGTCGACGTGGTTGGGGTCGGAAATAGCATCTTTGAGCCATGCTGAGCGGAGAAGTGGGCGAGGGGGGAGCGGGGGAATGACAATGTCGTGACTGGGCTTAATGTCGTGCTGGGAGATGTCGAATACGGACGACATGAAGCCTCTAGGTACAGATTCAGAGAGTGGGACAGTAAAAATTCCACGGAACTAACACGGGTATGGCCATCTCGGCGGCAACAAGTGCAACGACGGCACTGACGTCCGCTGTGACCAAAGTTGAGGAGACAACTACCACGATCTCTCTCGGAGTCGGGTACCCCGCGCATTCGCCGACGACGATTAATCGCTGAGGAAGTGCCATTTAAGGACACGGCGCAAGCGCTCAAGTCAATGAGCGGGTGAGGAAGAGCCGACGGACTGACAGTCGGCAATCGATCCGGAATTTCATCATCGGATCATTTATCCGAAACTTCGCTCGCAATTTCGCGCTTGGATCTCAATCACGTGGAATTTCGCTCCCGTCGATCGATAATCAAATTTCAATGCATCGAATTCAATCGGAAGTAATAGATTCTGCGTATGGCTTTTCAAGTAGATTTGAAAACCGGGAACTCGCTAATGCGAAGCTTGGTAGACTGTTATCTCGATCAACAGTCATGCAGATATTCGGAACGTCTAGCGCTCACCCCGTAAGGCGTCAGTGTGATGGTAGTTGCCGGCCCAGTGCATGCAGGGTTCGTCGGGGGAGATGCAGCAAAGGTTGGCGCGGCGATCGCCCAGTTGATGAGACATGCGGTAGCGGTGATCTTGAGCGGCGTTAATCCAGAGTCGAAAATCGGGGAAGGAAGTGTCCCGGAGGCGGGGGGCAGCGAGGAGAATTTCAGCGTCGTTGGGTCGATGGCGTACTGCCACTTTGCGCTGGCGTCGAACTCGAGGTCTTGGGCCATGGGCTGCTGGGCGTTGGTCGCCAGGACTTTCTGCGTTCTGGGGACTATGATGTTTGGGTTATTGAGGAGTATATGAGAAATATCATTATTCACTGTCGAAGGCGTAATGCAATGGACCCCGGTGTACGGCAATGGCTCCATGAGGGCGGGTTTCTGGAAAAGGTGTTTAAGGGAAATAGTGTACGCAGATGGGAGTATTTACCGGTGGTGATCGGCGCAGGCAGCTGGAGCACGAATGTAGTCGTCCCTGCGCTGACGGTCACGGCTTGCAGTCCGTTTACAGGCGCGACAGCCTTCGGGGCTGCGCCGTTGATGGCGATTGTCCCGTTAACCACCCAACTGGGGATGCGGACGTAGTACGTGAACGCAGCTTTAGCTGTGAGAGTGGTAGTTATTGTGTCGCTGAAAGGATATAAACTGGGAATTGGGTGAGTTGAGGGCTCAGGAGAATCGAGGATAATTTACGTTGCTACGTTCGCAGTTACAGCGTTGCCTATTATGTGTGCGCATTGAACGGAGTCCTTATCTAAATATGGAAAACCTACCAGAAGCCAATGTCACAGATGTTGAAAATGGTCCAAGGTACAGATGGACAAGCGATGCCATGTCCGGAGTTGTAACAAAAGCACTGACCAGATGTTATTAATTTGTTCAAATCGGATGTAGAAAGATGGGTCACTTTGTAATAAACTTCGGCCAGCCTTGAGGGTGATTTACAGTGCAGCACCTGAGAAATGATTGAGAGGTCGCATATTGAACCAACGCTCTTGCTTACGGGTAGTTAGGCTCAAGCCCGAATACGTTAGAATATGGACCGTCAAGGGGGAAGGGGTTTGTCGACATGTTTCCAGCGAATATTTGGTTCTGCTGCTGGAGGTATTGTCTAAGTTTATTGTCAAACGATTGAAGGCCTTCGGTGGTAATTCATGTATGTACCTCGACCACATGTCTACGCACAGGAATTAGTAAAACAAGGATTAAACGGACTCCGTGAGCACGTACTTCCGGTCAAAGTTCCGGGCAAGGCATTGTATGCAATTCTTTCAACCTATATGGTTCGAAATCAATTTACGACATTCGACAACAGCCTGGCACTCACTCGATCAGGGAATTTAGGATCCCCGATGACTTGGTAAAGATATGAGCCCGAGAACATAGTTTCCTGGCAGAACATCAAGATGGACATAGGAAAATAAAAATTGAACACACCACAACCAGACACAATTCTGTCCTAGAGAGATTTTGGCTTGCTAATTCCTGTGGTTCGAAATAACACGTACCCTCGGATGGCCTCCAGCCCCGCAAGATATTCGTCCGCAGCATAGATCCCACTGGGACGGCCGTGATATTGGAACAAAAGATCCCATCCCTGGCTCGCTGTGTCGAGATCTGCAGGCGTGCAATGAACAATATTTCCGCTCACAAAAAGAAAATCTGAGTTACCTGACTGATTATGGGTAAAACGATAAGTAGCGGGCAACGCCTTTAGACCCTCCGCCATGTTGACGCCGTGCCACTGCCAGTCATGTAAGCGACTTTTTTTTTTTGAGGTTGAAATGAACATGATACCGTCAATGGTAGGTTGAAGGGATTGGGTGTATTTTCGACTACAGTAAATGTGAGCTGACCATCAATTAGTGTCTTCGAACATACCGGCGGTAGTTGGGAAAAACTCAAGGCCATAATTCAGAAACTAAACTGAGCATACAGGCCAGAACGACGAACCTGCTTCGAAAACACCTTCTCCCAAGGAATCCCGTCCATTTCAACCGCTCCATTGTGTCAATTAAAAGAGCCTGGCTGCTCGTCCCGTTGGGATGGTTATCATACAGCCTGTTCCACAATAAGCCGTCTGGGACACATAAACTCACATGCCATTACCATTGAAGAGTCATGACGAAATCCTCCCTGGCAGTATATCTGATGAGAAACCAACTATATTACCAGGGTTAAGACGGAGACGAACCAGCGTGTCGCCGTCCATTCTTCCACTCCTGTGTTATTGCTCTTCAGCATCGAATTGGCCAGGTTTACGAACTTGTACTAATTTTCTCCTCAGTTTACGCCATTCTATGAGACCGCGTGTACAAACCAGGGAGGTGACGACTTGGTCCGTGAGTGATGGATTGAATTCGGTCATTTGAATTGCGCCAAACATGAAAGGGTATCTAAATTAATCGGCGTGAATGGACAAAACATAAAATGGGAGAGCACTAACCTGCCCCACAGGTAGCGGGGCTTCGTTGTCCCAACCTCTGGTCCAAGCCAGCCCGTCGAATCTTGATGGCTGAGGACGTAGGACAAAAATGCCGAGGTCTTAGTGTTGATGGCAGAATTGTTGGCCAGGATTCCATTCGGGACCATGGCGTTCTGATGTCGATATATGTCAAGGATGTGTAGAGGATGCGGTGAGAAAGGAACTTGCAAACCAGTAACTTCCCGCTGCAGAGGATAAGCTCGACGATATTAAGTAGTGGAAACAATGTACCGACCTTCCTCCAAACTGGAATAGGCGGAAGTTCCACCCGTCCAATCAGTTTGGGATACACTGAGCAGAGATGAGGGAGGTTTAACATCCAGGAGAGGTTTGCACGAACTAATCATAAAATTCGTGTTCATGCCCCGCAAGTCCGTTCGTCTGTACCATGAGCTACTCGCAAACAAAGCATCCATTTCAGTGTACTCCAACGGACGGATGTCGCTTTACCTGGTCAAGCAGCCACCCAGTTGGCCTGATGCCTCCCAGAGGGATCGAGAGGAACTTTTTGGGCGCAACTGAACATCGAGCTAGCGTTACGAGATCCACGTCGATTGAATGCTGGATACGCACGCGAAGTGGTTTGCCCGCTAGCCACCCAGATGAGAGATAGACAGGAAATTAAACCCGACAGGTGAAGAAATGTGGATGTCATCTTGGTGGCCCGCAAGAAGGCCGATTGTCTCCACCTTTATAAAAGCGCCTTCGAGTTCCGATAACGCTCATCATAGATTCGAGCTTCGTGAGCCCCGTGCAGAACCCATGCCCACTGGAGCCACAGGCCCATGACCAGATATTCCGCTTACTTCTTGATCACTGCAGCCTATGTATCGAGTCCACTAGAGATTGTGCATGTCATGATAAGGTCAGGAACTTGACTCAGGATAAGGTGGACTAGTGTGGTTCGCCCGAGAGTGCTGTTTGTGTCAAGGTTTATGTGGTCCGCGCAGAAAGAAAATCGTTACGGGAGACGGCCCGACACGGCCCGCAGACTTCTGAGCTAATCAGTGCGGAGATGTTGACAGTTGTACAGAGAATCTTTCTATGAGTTACATTTTCAGTTCGACTACTCACTGCAACGGTCCTTCGACTCGGCGGGCAAACACATCGCCCCCCACCCGTTCAACATACTCTAACCGTCCACGCCTAGTTTCTGCGTCAAGTTCAAAGCATTCCGGCTGCACACGCACAGCGCCTTCTCGCTCCTGTCGGTACCGGAGAACCTCGGTGACGACTTCGTGAGACCCTGATCGACAACCACTTTCAGAAGCTTCACCGCTCGGTCCTCCCCGAGAGCAGCGTCTGCCGAGCGCTCTCGGAGATCCGGCCATATATTGTACGCGACATGATGTATCGCCACGAGTCGCAGAAAGCCCTGGAGAGGGACTTTGACGAGCGAGCGGAGGTACGCGCCGAGCATCTGCGGCTCCGTTCAATGGGCCACATGTACTCGCCGAGGTCGGCCGAGATGACATTCTTCGGGCTAGTGCGTATGGTCTTGAGAACATGCCCAAAGTCATTCCACAGATGTCTTCGATAGTCGGGTGCATATCGCATGGATGTTGGGGGGAGTAGAAGCCGCGCGAAGGTGGGGTGCGAGAACGAGATCGCGTCATAGAGTGCGACAAAGTCGGTGTAGTATTGGTAGAACGGGGTGGAGGCCCCGAGGAAACCCACTGCGACTTGCTCCAAATCTGGCTGCGACGGCGGTGAAGGAACAACGGGAGACGAGGGTGGTCCAGACGAGGCAACGCCAGCACTGAACGGCGCCAGAAGATCTTCCATGAGCTGCCCAACAACGCGGTCGCGAAACACCTCCTCCGCTGAATCGCTTTGGGCCTGCCCGTGTTCGAGCATGAAGACCTTCATGCACCCGAATACGGCCTCGTCCCGTGTCAAAACAAAGTCCACAAAGGAAAACCTGGAGGACACCTCTCGGCAAATCTTTGTGAGCAGCAGCGCGGCCCGGGTAACATCGACTTCGGAGGCGTCCCATGACGGAGGAAGATCCTTGAATACTGGCGACGTCCCGGAGCGAAGGAGGTGATCAAGCGGCGACAGCGTCCAATCTCGCGGCACCGGGAGCCCATAGTCACGCGAGAACGCCGAGGAAGGCGCAGGAAGGCGCAGCGTCGTCGCACGCTTGATAGAATTGGGAGACATGCACGAAGGTCCGATATGTACATCTTCGGGCGGCCGAATCGCGCGGGCAAGGAACGGCTTGATGACTGATAGGCCGCCTTGTCCCAAACGGCTTGCGGAATGGTTAATCCACGCGACATAGCCCATTGCGGCGTTATCAGATCGAGGATCCCCTGGGTGACTTGCAAGCCGAACTCTTCATCGCCGGGCAGAAGCCGGGAAAGAATAGACAGTGCCTGGGCCATCCACACGTCCTGCGAGACGTCGGGAAGTCGTTGAGATAGGCGGAGATAGTTTGAAAGGAGGCTCGAGAGCGGGCGGAATAATACATATCCAGGTCCACTGCTCGAGACGCGCGCCCAAAGAGGATGGGTGACCAGCTTGGCGCAGAGATCCGAGAGCTGTGCGAATGGCAAGCTGAAAGGTGGAGAGGGAAGTGGGCCATCGGTAGCGGGCGGTAGACACGCCAGCCAAAGTCGAATAACCGCCATGAGCGTCTCCGCGTACCGGCCCAGTCTCTCAACTTCAAGGCCCCCCCACGCCCAAAGTCTTCGAGTCTGCCGGTAAATGCAGCCACCGCTGCTTTCACCACGGCGTGCTCCTTCCCACCATCTGTCTCGAACGCCGCCTTGACGGCCAACACACACTCCTCTCGCTCCCTCTCCCCGCCCCGCACGCCATTAACGCGCGCACCCTCGAGCCACGCTGCCTCCGCCTGCCACACGGCCGCCCACGCGTCCCAGTCCTCTGGCAAGACGCCCAGCTGCTCGCGCAGTGCCAGCACGTCCGCGCCCCAGCCCCATGCGACGACCTGGCTCCACAGGATCTCGTGCCCCGGCGTCGTCTGGTGCGGGTCCGTCGCGCACACCGTCCACGCCTCCACCAGCCCCGCCCACGCACGCACGAGCCCGCGCTCCGTCGCGTGCGCGCTGACGTACTGCGCGACGGCGGCGAGCTGGAGGTGCGCGGTGCTGGCGATGTGCGCGTAGAGCCCGTACGCGGCGAGAGCCGCGTAGAAGGTTAGCGTGCCCGTGAGGAGCGCGGGGGCGGGCGGCGGGAGGGTGGCGACAAAGCGGAGGAGCGCGTCCGCGGGCGGGGCGAGCGCCTGGGCGTTGGCGCGTGTGGAAGACGCCAGTGTTGTGAGCAGGTCCAGCGCCCGGCGCGCGTCCGCCGGGGAGCCGGGGGCGCCGGTGAGTAGGAAGGTACGGAAGAGGGCGGGGATCAGCGCGGGCGTCGACACGATCTCGGTCGCGATCGCGTTCGTCTGGCGGGCCAGCCTGTGGAGAATCGCGAGGAGGTGCGCGAGAGAAGTGGATGCTGAGCCGTCCGACGGAGATTCCGCCTGGGTGGACAGCGCTGCGGCGAGTTGTGGAAAGAGGTGCGCAAGGGGGAAGGCCGCGTCCTGGGTGCCAAACTCCACCCCCTCCAACTCCGTATCTATGTCTAAATCTAGCATCTCGTCGCCCTCTGCCCACCCAACGACGCACACCCACACCACCTCGATCGCGTGGACGCCCAGGCTGCCCCGCTCGCCCATTGCGTCGATACCGGCGGCGACTATCCGGGTCTTCAACTCTGCGATATCAGAAACTTTCATCGCGCCGTCCAGGTCCTCGTCGCCGCGGTGGACCGCGCCGACCCAGCGCGCCACACCGATAAGCATGCGCATTCCGGCCGCGCGCTGTGCCTTTACGCCGGAGCGCGACATCATGAAGACGTCATCGAGGGTGTACCCGGCGCGCTGCACGCCGTCCGCATCGGGTGGGTGGTGGTGCAGGCCCAGGTGCGTCGGAAGAGAGGAGTGGAGGGGGGTCGCGAGCCGGTTTCCCGACAGGTCGAAGCGCAGGGCATCGGACGCGGGCGCGGCGGAGGCTGGCGGTGACGCGATTTCCTCCATCCACGCGAGATCGGGGTTGTGTGCGGGAGCAGAGGGAAAGAACCGCCGGCGGATGTACTCGGGGGTACCTTCTTCTGGCTCTGGTTCTGGCGTCGCCACTGGCTCTGGCTCAGGCGCGTCGCCGCGCCACTGCCCGAGCGACACGACATCGTCCGCGGATGACGGCGCAGGGAGGGCCAGAGCTTTCTTGCGCGGTGATGGCGGCGCCGACTCGTAGACATGGACATCGTCTAGCGTGGGTTCAGCAAAGCGCAGCTTTCGCGACGTGCGGCTCGCAGATCGGCTAGTTGGACTTGAAGCTGGCGAGAGGGCTGGCCGTAGGGGGCCTATTTGAAGTCAATAAATATGGAGCCGGACAAAGACAATCAAGTACCTCGGGGAACGGGAGACGTGCTGCGGGGAGAAGAGTCTAGCGGTACTGAACTCAGAGTTAATATCATGGCCGGGATGCAACATAGAAACCCACCTTCTTCCAGGGCGTCATTTATATCGGAGGGTGGTTGATTTAGTGGTTCTTCAAGAGCTGTAAATGAATTTTCTCAGCGAAAACCGTAGTTGATCGAATGCATACGAAACAACAGCTTGCAGAACAGCTTCATAGAAATAAGTTTCGTTCACTCACCATCTTGGGCGGATGACTCTTCAGCTGTGTTAGGAATGCCTGATCAGGTAGATAGACGGCGCAGCGCAGACGTGCACTTACCTATCTCAGTGGTTAGAGAATAATTAGTTAGGGAGGGAACACTGCGCACCAGTCTTGGCCCTTTTTTCTCGCACCTTCTTGAGCATATCCGCGATACCCGGGCCAAACTTGGCCATGATTTCTCTCCGTTCCTCTTCTCGCTCTTCATCGGTCATCGCGTCGACTCGAAGTTGGTTGTCGCGACTCATTTGCGCGCGCCAGGCATCTGGATCTTCTTTCACTGGTGCCCGCGAGGGGACGACGATAGGAACATGGTCCCTGGCGACTGGTGGCGCCTCTCTGGCGCGCGCAAAGGCGCTCTTTTTCGAGCGATGTGAGACCTGAGGAAAGCCGGTCTTGGACGGGGTTGGCGCGAACGAGGAGGATGGATTCGAGGAGACCTTGCGCTCAAAGACGGATCCAACCAGCTGCGGAGGTTGGATCGAGGTCATGGCAAGAGGAGTGATATTTTTGTAGTGCCAAATAAGGAATCATGGCTTCTCTTCTGCAAATCCCCGAGCTGCTTATACAGATCCTGAAGCACCTTTCTTTGAAGGATCTCATGGCTGCGAGCCATGTAAACCGACAATGGCGCGCTATCGTTCCAGAAATACATTCACCGACACGTCTACGCCTCTTGAAGCTCGCGTTCAACGACCCGTCCGCCCACCGCGTCTCCCATTGCGCCCGCTTGGCCTATGTCGATGCAGTAGAGAGCTCTCACAGCATGTCCATTCCTGAGCCGTACCGTACCATCCTGACAGAGTGGCCTTCCTCCGCGCCTCCACCAGGCATGCATTGGCCTCACGCGGTCCGCTTCCACTCAGGCGGCTACTGCTCTTGTCCCCCCTGGTTTAAAGGGTGTACGTGTGCCGCGGAAGAGGTCACCACCGCCTGCATCCTCGTCCCGCCTGCGCTCTTCACCGAAATCATGGCCGGAGGGTCCGTCGATGTCGACTCGACGGTGGACGACCGGCACGAGCTGTTCAAGGTCCAGCCGCGCCTGCACACGCCGAAACAAAACGCGCAGACGATTCGCTTCATCCGCGCCCACCCGCCCGCCGATTATCCGTGGGTGACGGCCGAGTCCGCTGCACTGGACGGTGCGCAACTTCTGGATCTGCGCGTGCTGCGGCTGTCGCGGTATTGCTATAGTACTGTCGAAGGCTTTGTGGCAGACGGAAGCTTCGTCATGATGCTGGATGGGCCCACTCGCGGCGAGATCCATGCTTGGCAATCGCGCGGAGAAAGCTTTTATGACGGCCAAGAGGCCGCCGATTTCTGGGAGTGGCGATATATACCAGAGCAGCACAGTCTACTTGTTTGATCCTCGCCACAATTTATCGTATTTATTGGGATTACTTGTTTCCTGCTCAAAGCCTTCAAAGCAGGTTTTTGTTTCGGCGCTGGCTCCCAGATTAACGAGATTACTAATAGCCAATCGCCCACAGATACATTCATCCTTCACCAGTCGCTCAGATCAAATACCTCAGGAATCTTGTCTTGCCCCTGCCCCTGTATACCAATTGCGCTTGAATCGCTGCCAAGGACGATCGTCTACCAGCCAGGGAGAAATGCCAAGAGTCCCTGGTACGCTCATACAACTCCTCTCAGGTGAACAGCACACTTCGCCAACGCGGTTTGGCTCGTATGGGTGGCCCACAGCTCTTTTGGCTTTGGGAATTAAAATTCGCGGGTTTACAAGTTGAACAGCCTATCTCCTGCAACCTCAGCAATCCTTACGTCTGGTGCCCTTCACCCAATCCACTCGATGAACCGTATCCCCCCTGGATCAATGAAATAACTATAGGGTCGAAAGAGTGCCCTTGGACTAGAGGCATTTAAAAGGCACCCGCTCGTTGTTGTCTGGTGTTCTCTAGTCATGCTCTTCTCCTCCTTCCGTATGCCTTTAAAGTTACTCCTTGCCGGCCAACCTCGGAATCTACACCGCCCCTGGCACGCAACCTGCGTATATCACTGTGGAGAGCGGTAACTACGGTGTTATCGTGAACGACCCGAATCTGGAGGCTGGAGAGACTCGCACGGTTGCTTTCGGTACTGGCTCCTCGACGACGATCCAGTGGTTCGCCATAGACGTCGACACCTGTGGCGCTTCCACCGAGCGCAACCTCCTTTTGTGCCAGCCCAGCGGCGGCGCCCCTATCGGAAAATGCGTATACCGCATGGGCAAGCAGGACGCGTCGCCCGTCGTTCGCCAGGTCGGCTTCCAGTACAGCAATGGTGTCTCGACCGGCCACAAGGGCATCACCGTCGGGGAGTTCATCCAGTCGGTCTTCTTCTACATCTTCCCGGAGCTTCTCACCCCGGCGCCAACGCCAACGAGTTTCCCAACCAGTTCGAGCTGTTCCCTTTCCTCGTCAATGTTGTGGGGCCGTGGGTGCCCGGCAATCTCCTCACCGCTAAACCGAGGGTCGCGACCAACATTACAAAGCTGGGCCCTTGGCCGGGAGCTGGGGCGCCCACGACTGCGCCGTGTGTCCCTGCACCGGTCGTCGTTCCCGCCACTCCCGTCACTCCGGTGGGGGCGAGGGCGCCGTCAGCGACACGATCACGATCCGCACCTCCGCGGTCGCCCGGAACCAGAAAGGTCAGCCATTTCTACATTGCGGGCTGCTTTATCTCACACAATTTTTCACAGGCGCCACGACGACGACGGTCGATGCGACCACCACTAGCTTGACCGCGCTGCTGTTCATGGTCATCACTGGCATAGACACCGTCACGCCCCAAGCGATGACCAACCTCGGCGGCGGGCAGTTCACGTTCGCGATCATCACCGACCGCCTCCGTCACCATCTCCTCGTACGAGAGGGGTATCGCGGACGTGACACAGGCCGTGTAATTTGGGTTTTAATTCTGGATTGGGTGGATGGATCGGATGGTTTCTTATCGGTTTTTCGCGCATTTCTCCCAAATACATGTACGGTCTATATACTTAGGACCTACTTAGTTCTGTACCTAAACATTTGCGAACTACTTCGCTCCATACTTGAATGCCATGTCGAGGATCGTAAAAACTCGACGCGAATCTTAAGAGCTCACGATTTTCACACCGGGATCGTCAAGGTCGGGATGAACGGTTGACGGACCAGTTGACGGACCAGTAGCGAATTAGCATTTGAGTCTCATGAAACTTCGACCCACGAGTCGGTTATGCGAATATCTAAAACAAATGAAAAGTGGAGTACAATATAGTATGGATTCAATTACGGGAATCTTCAAGGTCTGGATGAACGGTTGTCGGACCAATGTCGAGCTGAATTGAATCGGTATTCGAGCCTCACGAATCTTCGTCCCAACATAAAGCGTCAGTCGAATTGCGAACATGCAGATATCCAAAACAAATGAAAGTAGAGTACAATGCGGTATGATTCAAACACTCCCGCCCTCGCGCACGGTGCCCTTCGGCCGGTATTTTACGATCCACGGGTGGCGTAGCACCTCCGTCAGCGGGAGCCGCTGGCGCGGGTCGTACTGTAAAAGCTGCGAGACCGCGTCCGTCAATACATATCCTCGCCGGCGGCAAGCAGCAAACAAAAGAATCGCACCTTGGTGATGAGGTCCTTGGCCTCGGGCGATATGGTCGACGGGAACTTGAGATCCACCCGTGCGATTCGGCGGTAGGTGTCTGCGGAACGCTCGTTGGCTGGGCTGCAACAAGGAAATACGAAACACGTACTGTTGACGCTGCCACGATCCTCGAACGGCGGCGCGCCGACCATGAACTCGTATGTCAGGACACCGAGCGCCCAATAGTCCACCTGTACAGGCTATGATCGATACAAATGGTGAAGCGTGTGAGCTCACCTTCTCGTTGTGCTCCTTTCCTTCGACCATCTCCGGCGGGAGGTAGTCCAAGGTCCCGCACAGCGTCATCCTTCGCAAACCGGGGGCGTGGACGGACCTACGTGCGTCACTATGAGGGGCGAATAGATCCCATATCGGCGGTGCGACGAACCAGCCAAAGTCCGCGATCTTGAGCTCGCCGTTGATCCCGAGAAGCAGGTTCTCCGGCTTGATGTCGCGGTGAATAACATGTTTCCCGTGGAGATAGACGAGGCCGTCGGCCATCTGGTCGATGTACCTCGCGCTCCGCTTCTCCGAGAAGCTCCCGAGCTTGCTGAGCTGCTTGTACAGCTCGCCTTGCCCGCGAATTCGATCATGAGGAAGATGCGCTTCTCGTCGTGGAAGAAGCCGAATAGGCGCAGGATGTTGGGGTGGCGGAGATTCTGCTGGATTTCGATCTCGCGTCGGGTCTGCTTTTCTACTTTGTTGGCGACCAGCTCGGATTTGTATAGGGTCTTTAGGGCGAGGATGTACTTGGGCGCTGTCTTGGTGCGGACCATGTATACACGGCCGAATTTACCTAGGGAACAGGATTGAAATTGATACAGTGATATTAAAAAGAGGCTCGCACCTTTCCCCAAGGGCCGACCCATGTCGAATGAGTGCAGTGACCACTCTTGAGTCGGATAAGTGCTGTACAGCGACGGTCAAAAATGGTGGGGAAAAAGCGACTGTGACATACCGGGACAAACTGGAGTCGAGCGCAAGCTCCACAGCAGCCTCGCCCGATACCACGTCCCCTCGCTTCTCATTTTCAGTCTCGAGTCCCCCGTCGTATCGGCCGATGTCTATCGAGGACTGGGTGGCGCTCCGGGACGGCGGGGGCGGCGGGAGGTTTGCCAAGTTGCTTTGACTCTGGTGCTGGTTGGGTGCGGCGAATTTGGTGAGGAGCTTTGCGACGTTGTCCTGGCTCGGCTGCTTGGTGTGGATAGGTCGTGCAATGGACGAGGTGGACACCGGGGGCCTGGATCCTGAGATCTCGAGAGCAGCGATCTGGCGGGTTACCGAGCCTATGGTGGTCATGGTGCGGGGGATACGCAGAGCAAGGGTGGGAGGTGTAAAAGAGGCGACAAAACGTGACCGTGTTGATGTACGCTTGCTTGTCCAAGGCCGGATCAATACTTGACCTGATTAGGAAACACTCGGTTTACCTGTTGCTATACGCGCTCTACTAATGCCTCGCATCGAAACGCGCCGCCGGCACACATCCACGAGCTGGAGCGTCCAAAACCGCAACGACCCTCTTTCCAAGCTCGAAATCGGCTCAATCCACGCGTCCGTCCAGAGCGCCGAGGAAGACCTGGCCCAGCTCGACCGTGACCTCGCGCGCGCGCAGAAGACCGTGAACACCCTCACAAAGTCCCGCAAGTCCCTACGCGCCTTCATCGCGTCCGAGCGCGCGCTGCTCTCCCCCATCCGTGCCCTCCCACGCGAGCTGCTCGCAGAGATCTTCGTCCACCACTCATCCATATTTCCCACCCACCGCGACTGCATCGCTGCCTCGCTCGCCGCCTCGCAGGTCTGTGCTCTATGGCGCCGCGTGGCGCAGGCGACGTCGGCCCTATGGGTGCGCTTCCCGCTGTACTACGAGGCCGGATACAGCAGGGAGATTCCCGAGCTGCAGATGGAATTGTACCGCGGCTGGCTTAAGCGCGCGGGTTCTCTCCCTTGCGACGTGGCGTTGCGAAAGGCCCCGGACTGGCTGGTGCAAGCAAGTCACCGCCTTTATTCCGAGTCGGACGAGACGGAGAACACTTATGTCTGGCTGAATAGCACTTTTGGCTTCGGCGGACGCTCCATTTACAAGGGCCAATGGAAGATGTTGGACATGGAGTACATTTATGGAGAGTCCGCCAAGCTGAAAGATATCGGGTCGGTCCGCATCTTGACTATAAACATGCCGAAGCCCAGGGCGACAGGCCAAAGACGGGAGCAGCTCGTAGAACGCGCCGAGAATCTCGAGGAACTGTTCTTAACGTGTCCGACCGACACACACCACCTGGAACCCGCATTCCTTCCGCTTCTGCCGATGCAGAATGTGAAGTGCTGTTGGATGATAGGGTTCCCATTCACAAATGGACTTGAGGTGTTGCACGAAGCCAAGGCGCTCGAGAAGCTCAGCTGGTCCACTGCATCCTGTGAAACCCTGGAGAACGAAGACACCATGCTCAAAGTCACCACCAACATCCACAGCCTCGACCTCCGGATCTGGGCCGGTCACGACCTCGGGCTGCAGCCTCTCTTCACCAACCTTACCGCGCCCCAGCTGGCAACGCTCAAGATCATATGGATGTACCGCTCGTGGGACGAGATCGACTACGAGGCCCCCGCGAGCTGGGACGCGCCCGCGATGCACACCTTCCTTACACGCTCCGCGGCATTCCTCACATCGCTCACCCTCCTCCACGCGGACCTCTGCGACACGGACCTCATCGCGCTGCTCGAGCACACGCCGCTCCTCGCGCAGCTCTGCCTCTCCGACCGCTACGCGCGCCGACACGGAGACGGTGGCATCGCGCAGATGCTGGGCGCGCGCCTCCTCGCGCGCCTCGCCGCCGCGGACCTCGTGCCCAGCCTGCAGGTCCTCACGCTGCGCGGCGGGTTCGAGGGGAACGACATGTGCGACGCGGATATTCTGCGCGTTTTCGAGGCGCGGTACGCGGACGACGGGGAGTCGCGGCTCACGCAGGGCGCGCTGCATCTCCTGCGCGCGGCGGACCAGCAGCTGGGTGGAGGCTTTCTCTGGCGGAGCGGGCGGCGCGTCTGCGAGCCCGGGGGCTTGATTTCAAGTTTACGACGCTGGAGCCGGATCCGGACGAGGCGGAGGAGGAGGAAGAGTCGGAGTGCGACGTGTCCGAGTAGGCGCGGTGTATTCTCTAAGCCCTTTGCCCATTCTCAATCAGCGACATCGATGCTGCTTCTTCATCACAGACGTATACGCTCTGTGTGATACTAGCGCGCGCGCACGGGGAGCTTATTTGACTGCAGAATCCGACCTTACTGCTCTCAAATGGCAGGCTAGCTGGCTGAATAAATCGAATGCTTCGCATCGCATTGCACCTCTCCTGACGAGCACATCCGGATATTCGATATTGGGCGGTCTGTCTTCCCTCACTGACTATAAATACAATCTTCGCTCTATGGGAAGGGCGATGTACAGATTCGATGCTAGCTGATATCGGCAGCGTCATGTCGCTGTTTATCGACCTCGTCTGATTCAGTTCTCTTTCCGGTGGCCGCGACGGCTGTACTAAGGAGATCTGTTCAAGACTTCAAGTGGGCCTGCGCGGATCAGTCCAGGAGATCATGATTCCAAAAAAGCTCGTGAACGGGCGCTAGATGTCCAATTCTACCCATCACTGCTCTCCAGGGCCAGAGCAGTGTTGTGCGGCTTTTCCCCTTTGGTGGTTATTTTCATTTTTTGACGCTCCAAATGCAATTGAATTTTGCCAATTTCTCATCTTGTGGATACCCATTTGACGACGAGAAGGACGCGCGCCTTCATGGTCCCTCGAAGTAAACCCATCAATTGGGTCAATCAATAGCGATGTCCGAATCGTTCTGTGAAGCGCGAGGACTTCTTGCCTGTAGGTCTCCGGAAGGCTCGAGGCTGTATAGGACCAAAGAGTGGCCGGTATGTACATTTAGCAGTTCCCATCGATTTCCCGTTTTTTATTTCCCGTTTTAATGGGACGATCCGGACAAGAGATTGCTTAGACGAGGCAAAACAACATTATGAGTATAATTTCACGCGTTCGGGTACTATAATCGGTGTCCGTTGTCGATGTAACGGTAATTTCCCAATATGGACGGCGGACGAGTTTGCTTGGCTCTATCTCTCTCTTTATAAAATCGCGTGTGTCCGAAGCCTTTTTAAACTCCGTCAGGCAATCAGCGGATTAGCGCCCCAGGACGTGGACCACGTAGCGCCACGACACCTCAGTCGAAGTGCCGGGGCGCCCCGGCGCCCCGGCGCGCTCTTGTTGCTATTAATAGTATTAAATGTGCTTTGTTTCTGCCAGTGCCCGACTGGTCCGCGGTCCGCACGTGAGCGTCACGCGCTACCCCTTCAATAAATTTCCCTTTGCCTTGACCTTGACCATGCCCTCCATTCACGGAAACGGCAGGATAGATGCGGGCGAAGCAGACGGCGACGCAAACCCAAGGCTTTCGCCCGCGACAAGCCACCCTTCAGCCCCATCCGCGCGACGCGCCGCGCGCGCCCGCGTAGCCGAAATTCAAGCTGAAATCCTGCGCTTGAAATCGTCTGTGGACGCGCTCGAAACAGAACAGCGGGAGCTGGAGTCCGAACTGGCTCTTTTGCGGTTCCCGGTCCTCGATCTTCCCAACGAGATCACCTCACGGATATTCGCTGAACGTTTGCCAGCCCACGGTCGCGTTCGCCCCTCAGCTCGGAAGGCACCACTCGTCCTCAAGGCTCACACATATATGCCGTCATTGGAGGGCAATCGCACTGTCCACAAACGGTCTTTGGTGCTCCATCGACCTGAGCTTCAAACGTGGTAGCATTTTTCGACAGCATGATGTTCGCGAATATGGAGACATCCCGAATAACGGGGCACTCCCATTAATGGAGGCGTGGCGTCCTCGCACAAATGGGCGCCCGATATCGTTGACGCTCCGGTCGATGCATAGACAACTCTCCCCACAACTTCTCTCATACATTCCCTCATTTTCCTCCCAACTCTGTCGGCTCGAGCTTGAGCTCAATCCCCTGGATTACCAATACCTTCGCGCGAAGTCCGTCGCATTTCCCGTCCTTCGAGAGCTCGCCGTCTGTTGTTATCGACCGAACGACGAGGATTTCGCTGTCATATTCAAAACGGCGCCAGCCCTACGGACATTGCGGATCCTCACCGACCCACGTCCATTTTTGCCATTTGGCCAGTACCCGATGTTGCAATCCTTGGAACTTTGTGATATCTCGGTGCCGGCTCTCCTGGACGCATTGGCCGAGTTCCCTAGGCTTGCACATTTGAAAGCATCCCTCGGCCGCCCGATCACTGTCACAGGCCTAGAATCGAATATTAGCATTGCTCCGAACCTCGAATCCCTCGTCATCGGTACCTACTGTGGGTATCCAACACCCGGTGACACCCTCCTTGATTGGCTTACGCTTCCCAACCTGCGAAGCCTCGAACTCCATAACAACCCCCAGTTCGATGCACTCTCATCATTCTTCACTCGATCGTCCTGCCAGCTGGAACATCTGGCGCTTGCGATCGAAAGCAAAGAGGACATGCAGGAGTTGCCAAGGATATGGCTCAAAACTTATTCTATCACCACGCTCGAGATATACGTCGAAGAGCACATCCTGGAGTTCATGCAGACACTCACATTGCAGGTTCACAAGCATCCCGACGGGTTTCTCCAACCTGTACTGCTTCCCCACATCAAAACCCTTACGGTAGCCACCTGGAACCTGGACTTCGATTATGAGATGTTGTTTCTCTATTTGCGAGACAGCATGAATCTCGAGCGTCACCCAACCCGGTTGGAGTCGTTTCATCTGAAGCTAACGCACGACCCGACTGGTAACGATCGTATTTTTTGGCTGCCCGATGACCAAGTTCTATCGGAATTTGAGCGTCTTGTTGCGGAGGGCTTGGATATCAAGATAACCAGTCCGGACGATCATTTGAATTGGCCTGACGAGCTAAACTGTAAGCCCTATTGGTTCGTTCAAATATGCGGAGCTGACTGACTGATTGCAACAGTTGAAGCCGAAGGGAAAACGTTTCTGTAATCTCCACGTTTGAAACATGGATGAATCCGTTTACTGCGCACTATGTAATCATACCCTCTTTCGTAGCCGAAGTTATTTATTTCCCAGAATTTCGTTCCGATAAATGCAGACCTAGGGGAGTCCACTCTGGAGTAACAACCCTGAAGCGAGCCCTCAGACGGCAAGGAACTCCCCGGATAATGGTTTCATCCCGTTTACTCACCCATGCGTCCCGCCGCAGCCCATCTCTGCCGCCTGAGTAATCCCTGATTGTTCCCTGACTCTATTCATTTTCTCTCAGACATGAATGTCATTGAATGGGGAAAACACTGAAGCCCGTCCTAACGCGGTTGAAGCTTAAGGCTAACCTGTTGGCTTCCCGCTGATTGAAACCGTTTTGACAGGCGGTGTCAGCAGTATTTGGCCAATAACTCCCTTCGGGTTCTGTTCCAGTTTCGTTCTAGTTCCGTTCCAGCCCTACTCAAGAGGATATCTAAATCCCCTTCCCTTCACGACATCGGGACTTTTCTAAGCGTCCAAAAACACGAGCTATGTGTGGAAGCTCTGGGAGTACTCTTCTTATGCCTCAGCTATATCGCCCACTGCTGAAGACTTACAGTTCTCTCAACGATATCAGCGCCGCTGCCAATGTCGGCTGCCACCGCTCGTTCCGCCCGTTTCTTCCGCAGTAAATCAGAGTAAATCCCACGGTTGCCGCAAATTGCCGGCGTCGCTATTCTATTTCTGCGCCTGATGTCCGTTCTTTTTCGGAGTACCTGGCATAATTTAAGTGCTAATTTCTACCTCCCTTGGGGTATAAATACGGCAGCTATTATCCTGAATGAACCTCACCAGTTCTACTTTGCATTATGGAACAGCCTACTACTACTACTACCAACGGCAACACGAGCAGGCCGACTTCAAACCGGGCACCTCGTGAGCGGGACAACTGGTACTACCCACCAGACATCGCCGACGACCTGAAAGACGTCAACTTGCCCGGCGAAGTCAAGGCCGAGATCTTTGCCTGCGCATGGGAGTACTCGCGATGCGTAATCCCGCAGTACACCAACTGGGATCGATATGTCGCTTTCATGCGCACCATCGTGATGGGAATTACCGCGGAGTTCAAGGGGGGCATGGTGGATGTGACGGCGGGAGACACCATCCTGGGATACTCGCTGTCGGGAGTCCTCGCATCTCTCTTCGAGGGCACACCCGGCCATAAAGACATGGTGCGAGAGTACCGTGCCTTCCTCCTCATTGCGGCCGAAAAGGCCAGCGATAGACGCAACGGCGAGCTGTTCCGGCGATACGTCAACTCTTTGACGTACTCACCAAACCACTGGTTCCGCATGCGGGACTGCGATGCGCTCGCGCGATTTACGATCGCGTCTGCTCTGGCGTGCAACGACCTGGACGACGTTTGGTTCTCTGACGAGCAATTCAACATTCTCTGCGAGATGGGGGACACGATGTACGACGCCGTGGCCTTTACAAGCATCGCTCCGAGGGCGAGACCAACAGTACCTTTGCGTACATGCCTGAAGATATGCGAGTAAAGGCCTTCAGGCAGTGTCGCGAGGTACTTTGGGCCCTCGACGCTGCCTGGGCGCGCCAGACCGACATGCAGAGTGTCACCAACTTTGTCCGTCTGTTCGGCGGGCCCATCCACCTCATGATGCGCCGGTACCGATTCGTTGAGGAGGACCTCACCATCGGCAGGCCCGAGACGGAGCACGTTATTTCACAGACCCGCGCCAACTTCAAGCTCTGGAACCGCGTTGACGCCAACAAGATGGTAGATGTCAGCCAGGAGAGCATCCAGCGCTACAGAAACCTCCTGGCGCGCAGCGACGAGATCATGTTCAATGGGCTTGCGGAGTTCCTCCAGACAGGTGGCGATGGAAACTGCGACACCTGCCGCTACCGTCCATCATACGGTGCGGAGACCACCCACCGATTCGGGGGGGTAGAGCTGTGCGACAGCTGCAAGGCCGAGTGGCGCGACTTCCTCGAGTCCTTTCCAGAGCGCGCGGCACAGGTATTCCCGGAGCTGGTAACCACTTACAACAGAGCGATCACCCTTACTCGCGGTGAAGGTTATAAGTTGGGGTAGGAATCAGGATAGAGGTGTTTTTGGGATCGTCTGGAAAGGCACACACTGGTTTAATTCGGTATATAGAAACTGTGCTTGGGTGAAGATCCATAAAGTGTTTCAGTGCTAGCTAAAGGCATGGGGCAGTGGGGCAGAGCACCCTAAGTAGAATTGTCGGGAAATGTTGAACCGTGGGAAATGTTAGCGGATCACGCGGCGCCTTGTCACGAACCCATCAATGGGGTCGGCACGTACTGGAAAAAACTCTGGAATCATGCCCGGGTGATTTTTAAAGGAATTCACTGTGTCTGCCAACACCGGAGATGCGAGGACGAGAAAACGTTCGGAAGCCAGGGCTTTGAAACAGAGCAAAATGGTTCTCAGAGGCTTTCATGGCCGACAAAAGTAGGGACGAAAACGATGCATTTCTAAAGATAAGTGCGGTTTATGTATACATTGATTGAGATGAAGGTCCGAAAGCGCGAGAGCATATAGATAGCAGGATGGAGCAGGTTGACTCTACACATTCTGTGTCGCGGGCGTGCCATTCTCGCTCGAAGTGATTTTGACGGAGCTGGGCTTGCCCTTGGTAACGATCATGAAAGAGAACTCGCCGTCGCCGCGACGTTGTCCACGCCAAAGATAGCCATGAAAAGCTTCGCCGTCTTGCTGGTGGTGGTCGCAGAGATTGTGGTGGACGTGACACCTACGAAGAATTGTGAGATTAGGTCGCCAGAAATGATGTATTAGCTGACCTTTCTGGTTCCTGGCGGCGGCGGAGATGATTTTGATTGTGTCTGTTGGAATCGCCGCAGTAGACGTGCTGGTGGTGGTGGTCGTCCTCGTCGTCGTTACTGGAGTGGCAGCCGGCGTGGTGGTAACTGGCGCGGGGCACTTTGGAGCTGCGGCTATCGGAGCTCCTGGCCAAGGGCTCAGCTGGCCGACGATGGGCGCAGTCGCCAGCGCAGAGGAGAGGAGGTTGCCGGGGACGAACGGTCCAGAACCCTTGAGAAGGTACGGGAGCAACTTGAACTGAATGGGTGGCTGCTTGCCACCGAAGGCGATAAGCTCCGGGAAGACGTAGTTGAAGACTGGCTGGATAAACTGCCCGGCGGTGATGTTTTTGGAACCGAGCGTGACACCGTTGCTGTACCGGAGGCTGACCTGGCGAGGAGCGGGAGACGTGTCCATCTTGCCCATGCGGAAATCACACTTTCCAGCGGGTGCGACACCGCTGAGCTGGCAAAAAAGGAGTTTCCGCTCGGTGGAAACACTGGTACAGGGATCAACATCGATAGCGAACTATTGGATGGTGGTCGAGGAGCCGGTACCGAAAGCGACCGCACGGGTTTCTCCGGTTTCCAGAGCCGGGTCGTTCACAATCACACCGTAGTTGGTGCTCTCCACGGTGATATAGGCGGGCTGCGTGCCAGGGGTGGTGTATATTCCAAGGTTGGCCTGCAGAGATTATCTGCAATGAATGGCGTAGTCAGTATAGGGCGAGGTTGAACGGCGACAGTCACACACTTCAATAAGACTGCCCACCACTTTGGTGCCGCTGAATGTGACGTAGTCTCCGACGACGAGAGGAACCATGAGGCGAGGGTCGGGGTCAGCTCCAGCCACAACTGTGGCGGGAGCCTTGAATGTGCTTCGGGAAGCAAATCAATATATGATATCGCGAGCAGCGGCGGTGACTTACAAGCTGGTGGCGGATTTCCCTGTTGCGGGATCCGTCGGCCGGTTAGATGCTGGGCAGTCGGCATCCTTGGTACTGCGCGGAATACACAGAGGGGAGCCCTAGATTGCGTGAGCCGGATTTCAACTTGACGTGGAGGGAGAGCATACCGTGCTGGCGCGAACCGAAGGGTTATCGGGGTCGACGGTCCACAGGGAGTTGGCTGTGTACGGAAGACCAAAGCGGCCAAGTGGGTCATTGAGAACAAACTCGACGTTGCTGACAAAGAAGTGGCCGTTCGCGGTGTTGATGGATGTAATGAAGCCTTGTAGGACCTGGGTTGATTGTTGGACGATGTAAATTATAGCGGCGATCCGCTGGCCATTGACGATGTTGCCAAAGACCTGTATTTGCGCCAGTTTAATGTCGAATGGGGATTTTCGAATACCCACGGTGGCGGCTGGCCTCCCAAGACACAGAGCCGATGAGAGGTCGGTTGGGCTTTCCGGCTGTGAAAGAAAGCTCGAGCCATGCGACTGTAATGGAGGGCAGGGTGACTAGGAGGTTCTGATAGTCCGAGTTGTAAGCCCCCGACATCCGGTATAATCAAGAACTGCGAACCGTTGGAACGATGATAGGGAAACCGTCCACGGCGATTGAGCCACCATCCAGTTGAGGCCAAAGTCATCCTGGAACTGTGAGTGTGGGCTCGGTAATAAATGTAAAAGAAAAACATACCCATCGATGGTGCCGATGATGCTGAAAGGACCGGAGTCGTATGTTGCTGCATCAGCGGAAACGCTAAGGCGAGCACCTGTTGGACAAGACGGAAGGGCGAGAAGAGCATGGCTGAGAAGATGCCCAACCAACCCAAGAGCGAGTGCCTTTTAAGTGATTCTGGTCCAGGGGCGTCTCTTCTTGGTGTTCCATTCCTCCGCGGATGCAGGTGGATATGGTCGATCGAGTGCAAGTTGACCCCCCATTGATTCCGGGAGGGGTCTACGGAGGGGAAGTGTGACGACCGGGAATTCTGGGGGAAAGCAACCTCTGGTCCAGAGGGCGAGAGTGGGACGAGCGACCGTGAAGGAAATGTGTAGCAGAGGCGCAGTACTTGGGCCCCGAGAGGCGCCGGTACACTCAGCGTGCGGTTATAACGTATTCCGTTGTCCCAGTGCGTTGGCGAGGTCGTCGGTCGGGGCCGGGGAGAGCCGGAGGCGCGACGCGCTTGATCGAATGAGTTGAGGGGACACGTGACAGCTGACGGCTGTTGCTTGACTCATCGCGCGCCTCTCCTGCTCCCACTCGTCTGTGCTCTTTGAATCTTTCAACGCCAATTGCGAAAGCTATGGTAACTAACCGCGTTTCCTGACTCGTTCCACCGTAATCCGTCTTTGCAGGCCGTCTGTCAGTATTTCCAGCGAGGTCAGTGTCGATTTGGAGCAGACTGCAAGAATGAGCACGTCCAGCCCGGTGCGCCCAGTGCAGGAAGTGAGTCAATCGCGTTGGAGATGCCCCGCCAATACCCAATCGATCGCCTAGACCAGACATACGTGCGGCCCGGCGCGGACAAAGTTGGACCATATACGTGCGTGCCCCTGCATCTATGCGTCCACCCGGGTCTTATGTTGCTCTCTAGGGTGGAATCCATAAAAAACGATCTTACAATGGGAAAGGAGAGACCGATATGGCCCCTCGCGTCTTATGGGCCCGCCAAATACGAGCCGACGCTGCTGTCTGGGCTTGACGAGTCGCCGGAGGAGCTGAGGTTAAAGGCAGCCACTGCGATCAAGGCAGGGAATGTCAACGAATATGTGCGGCTTTGATCTTGGTCTTCCCGTAATATCGCTAAGCGTGCCTTTAGCTTACGTACGAATCTTCCAAGATGGCTGCGGCTGAACAGGTCTTTTCGGTGAGGCTTTCTGTCCATCGTACTCGCGAGCTTTCAAGTAACCTTGAGCAGAATACGGCGTCCAATGTCATGGAAGCCCACGCGCAAGCGGCGAAGAATAGCAGCGGCACCACTGTTCCCCCTAGTTTCAGCGCTGCAGCGGGGAGTGTCGCGTCCGCTTTTGGTGGTGCATCGACCGGCACTTCCGCCTTTGGGAAGCCCGCATTCGGCCAGCCAGCGTTCGGTCAATCGGCTTTTTCTGCTGCACCTGCGACCACCTCTGCTTTCGGTGGGCAATCAAAGCCTGCCTCGGCGTTTGGCCAATCTGGCTTCCAGTCGTCGCCGACGGCGTCAGCAATCAAACCTGCGACTGGATTTGGTGCGTTTGCCGGCGGCGGCACTTCTGCGTTCGGGGCCGCTGCGGGCAGCACGTCTGCCTTCGGGGCCGGTGCGACGCCCGCGGCTGCGCCGGCAGCTGGAGGTGGGTTCGGGGCGTTTGCGGGAAAGCCGAGCGCCTTTGGCACGACGCCTCTCGGATCTGCAGTCCAGTCTGCGTTCGGTGCGCCTCCCCCAAGTACGCAGTCCGCGTTCGGCCCGCAGTCGGTGTTTGGTGCACCTGCTGCGCCGTCTGCGTTCAGTGGCCCCACTACACAGCCCGTATTCGGCGCCCCCGCTACCCAGTCCGCGTTCGGTGCTCCTGCTACGCCCTCCGCTTTCGGCGCCCCCGCTGCCCCGTCCGCGTTTGGTGCCCTCGCTACGTCCTCCGCGTTCGGCGCTCCCGCTACCCGTCCGCGTTCGGTGCTCCTGCTACGCCCTCCGCTTTCGGAGCCCCTGCTACACAGTCCGCCTTCGGCGGCCCCGCTGCACCGTCAGCGTTCGGCGCCCCTGCCACACCCTCCGTCTTTGGACAATCGTCGCAGATTGGTGGCGCCGCCCAAGCGTCCCCTTTCGGCAGCGGCGCCTCCACCGGAAGCGTCTTTGGCAACACTGCGTCCAACCCCAACCCGCCCGTCTCCGCGTTTGGCGCCCAACCGGCCAACGCCGCGTCCGCGTTCTCGGCCTTCACACCGGCTAAGTCGTCCGTCTTCCAGCCGCAAGCGACCAACGCGTTCGCTGCGCCAGCGACCTCCGCATTTTCGACCCCAGCCACATCTGCGTTTGCCTCGCAGCCGACATCGGCGTTTTCTACCCCAGCCACCTCGGCATTCGCGGCGCAGCCGGCGTCTGCGTTCGCTCCGCAGCCTACTTCTGCGTTTGCAGCACCAGCACAGTCTACATCTGCCTTTGCGCAGCAGCAGCCCACCTCCGCGTTCGCTCAGCAACAGCCTACTTCCGCCTTCGGGCAGCCCTCCCAGTCCCAATCCCAATCATCGGCATCTTCTAATTCCAAAGCCCCGCCCGCGCCCGACTTTAAGAACGCGAAAGTGAGCTGGCGGCAGGGACTCACGCCGTACGACAGCACGCTGCCGCCGAACTACATGACGATCCTGCCGGAGCGGGTGCTTGCTGCGTTTCGGGCAGAGCGGTTTGAGTGGGGGAATATTCCCGAGTGGGTGCCGCCGGTGGAGTTGCGGTGAGGGTAATTTGCGAGGTGCAATTTTAATTTAGGGATATCCACACGTAGATAGATAGATAAATAGTTAATGTAATGTAGTCTAGTCTAGTTTTGTATGCGATCCTGGGCCTTATACATAGTTAAAATTCCAGCGGGTTATGTACGTACCTGTCTGGCCCGATCGGAGTCAGTGGAACTGGGCAAGGCATGTACATGCATACTGTTTAATACGATACTAAAAGTTCAATTTTCCTTCATCGATGAGAAGATCCCATCCACGCCGGGCGAGCCTCTGCTATGTAGATTAGATTACTCGCGATCGAATCTTATCTGCACAGCCACCTGGACACTTTGTTTCTCGACGCTCTCTTTTCCTTTTGGAGCTCTACGCCTTGCTCTAAGCGCCCTATTTGAGGAACATGGCCTTCCTCTCCAGAGTTCCTTGTCGTCCGGCTACCTCTTTCCGACTGCGGGCCGTGAGGACTTCTGCACTGAAGGTAAGATGAGGAGAGTTCCCTTTCCTTGCCCTTTCCATGGCTGAACAAGAAGCGTCAAACAGAAAAATATAGCGGGGCGATGATTAAATTCGCCTTGGATGCGATGGAACGAGACCGAGAGAGTGAACGAATAATCTGGGTCGCTGAGGCTGAGGCTGAGCGCAGGAGACGGGAGTTGACTCAATTCATAGTTGACTCGGAGGAGGTGCTGAGACGGGCGATGATGACCGAGGTCTGTGGTCAGCTCATGTAGAGTCCCCGATGTTCCATCGATTTTCTGCAGCGAGACGTTGTGGAAACTAACGCGAAGCTCGCCCGGATGCAAGGGAACCTGAATTTACGCTCCGGCGTCGGTGCACTTGGTCACAACACATTCACTGCAGTCGCTCATTCATAAATGCCAGAAATAATCGTGAAACTTCTGCAGTTCCGCATGGAGAGCTCTGGAGGAGTGCGCCGCGCTCGATGCGATCGTCCCCGGCGTGTTCGACGACCCCGCTGCTCTGACCCGAAGTGGTGTCCGCAGCGTGAGCTATGCGCAGGCCAGAGCTGAAGCCATTTCGAAATTCAGTTCATTGGGACAGTTCGAGACGGATCTGATCAGTGCAGCCTCCGCTGGGTCGTACCACGCGCTCTCCAAGCATGTGCAGGGTGCGGAAGGCACGGAGATGCGAGAGGGGGACCACACCCACGCCGAGATCATCGCCGCGATGAGCATATTTTTGTTCATTTGCCGTCTTGTCTACTGCAACTTGGACATTCGTTGTACACATAGTGATGGAGGGCGATTCTCACTTTCGCAGATTTGTAGTTGTACGTCCCGAAATTGTGAAGGGCGCTTACTCTCGTGGACTAGAAATGTATCATTTTTGTACATATGATCGGCTAGTAGAACTGTGGGTGCTCTTGCTCCGACATTCAGACTTCGGACGTCGGCGCAACATCATGTCTCGGACTTCACCGGTCGGCCCTATGCTTCAATACATACCGGCTTCAAGCTGTTTTTCTCGTTATGCAGTTCTTTTTGAGTACGCTGTAATGGGGTCGATCTGGACAGTATGTTGGGATCTGCGCATCTGTTTTTATATTCGCAGATTCAACGTTTTGGTTCCAGGCGTCTTATGTGCTTAAATTTCCACCCTTTCGCTCCCTTAGTAGTGCCACAATTATTTATCAACCCCAGTTGCCTTCTCGGCCGGATTTGGGAAGTTTCCGAACGGAGAAGAGGAAGTTTGATTGTCGAGATGCGATGGATGATGGACGGTAGCGTTATAAATAGAGGGATGGTCTCGCCTTCACAGAGCAGCATAGAAGCTGGCACAGCTCACCGCTTCACGGCTGCGCATGCTTTTATTTCCTGGAATCATCCGTTCATATTTATTGAAAGGAGCCCTTTTTCCCTTTTCAGCGAGTCGTAATTGCGCATAATGGGGGCGTCACGCCAGTACTACTGTCCCACGCGACGGACACAAGTATTCAATTACACCATGGTGTATATTATAGCCCTCCGATGAAAAAAGAGCTCGCGATTCGCGACGCGACGTAAATTGATTTCGGTCGCGCGCCTCGTCACAAATACACGTGCTGTAATTTGAACATGTCACATCACACACCGCTTGACTCTTCGTCGCGGCCTTTGCGTGGGCTCAATATTTTCAAGCTATGGGCGTACCTGGTCTGTGGAAGGTAAGTCTAGCACATTTTCCCAATTCTCCGTATAACCCTCCTTGCAGGAACTGGCTCCTGCAGCCAAGACCCGCTCCCTCACGGAGCTTGCCGTCGTCGAAGGATTCGAGGCCAACCCAAACGGCTCTCGAGGTTTTCGTATAGGCATCGACGCCAGCATATGGTTCTTCCACGCCGCATACGGCAAGGAGGGCGAGAATCCGGAGCTGCGGACGATGTTTTTCCGCTGTGCCACTCTAACACACGCTCCTTTTCTGCCGCTCTTCGTCTTTGACGGACCGAAGCGGCCTAACGTGAAGCGGGGCAAGAAGATAAACCGGTCGTTGCACGCGCTCACGGGCGGGATGAAGCAGATCGTCGAGTCTTTTGGGTTCGAGTGGAGGGTGGTCAGTGGCTAGCGCTGTCTCAGACAATACCAGTCTCATTGGCCGCTATCCAGGCTCCCGGAGAGGCCGAGGCGGAGCTCGCATATTTGAATAGGATTGGTGTCTTGGATGGAATTCTCTCTGATGATGTCGACAACTTCTTATTCGGGGCCACCACCGTGATTCGCAAGTGAGCAGCACGACTCTTACCATTCATAAAATATTTAATCTATTTAAAATGACTAGCCCAAGCAACAATCTGTCCGGAAACCGCGCCAACCCGGTACTCAACTCGGAAGGCCGCGACGACAAGAATCACACCCGCGTGTACCGCCTCGAAGACATCATCGCACACCCCGACGTCGCATTCACCCGTGGCGATATGATCCTCATCGGACTCTGCAGCGGCGGGGACTACGATACGAGCGGCATGACGGGATGCGGGCCAGCGATCGCAAAGGCCCTCGTCCGCTACGGCTTCGGGCGCTCCCTCTACGAAGCAGCCAAAAACCTCTCGCGCGCTGACCTCCCCGCCTTCCTCCATAACTGGCGGAACGAGATCCGGCACGAGCTGCTCACGGATTCCAAGGGTTACATCGGCTCGAAGCGGCGCGCGCTCGCCAAGTCGCTGCCCGATGCGTTCCCGGACATCGACATCCTCCTCTCGTATGTCAACCCGCTGACGTCCGGGTCCGCTGGGCGCGCCAGCGACAACCTGAGGCTCACTTGGGCCAAGGAGCCCGACCTCGGGCTGCTCGCGGGGACGTGCGAGTTTTACTTCGAGTGGGGGTACAGGGACGCGATCATCAAGCGGTTCAAGACTGTCATCTGGCACGGAGCCGTCCTCCGGATCCTGCGGAGGGGGGTACTGGACATGGAGGACAGGCGGCGGCGCCGCGAGATCGTTGTGCCTTCCACGCCGACCAAGAACGGAAAGCCGGGGGCGGAAGGGACGCCGTCGAAGTTGATCACGAAGCATTTCTCGTCGCTCACGCTGAACCCCGTCGCGGACGATGAGGACGACCGGCTCATCACCAGGATCACGCGTACCAGGCAGCATGCGTACACGGACGGGATGCTAGAGTATCGGGTGGAGGTGCGCCCAAGGCAGCTTGTACTGCTGGCGGAGTCGGGGATCAAGAATATACGGAGGCCGCTGGACGCGGATGTGTGGGTGGGGCTGACGGAGTCCGGGAACGAGGGCGGTGGAGGGGAGAAGGAGAAGGGAGAGCTAACGCCGGAGGAGAGGAAGGCGTTGGAGGAGAAGGAGGTGCTGGTGTGGATGCCGGCGGTTATGGTGAGGCTGGCGGAGCCCAGCCTTGTGGAGGAGTTTGAGAGGATAGAGGAGGCGAAGAGGCTTAAGAAGGCGGGCAAGGGGACCGCGAAGAAGGGGAAGACGAAGGCTGGGTTGGAAGAGGAGGAGGGGTCGGATCCGCCGCCCAAGACTAAACCTGCGCGGAAGGCGAAGAAGGCCGTTGTCGAGGAGGAGGAAGGGTCCCCCATGGCGAAGCGGAAACCGAAAGGCAAAGGCAAGGCGCCTGTTCTGTCGGACGAGGAGATACTCGATGTTCCCAGGACCAAGTCTTCGAAAAAGCCTGTCAAGAAGGCGAAGAAGGCGACTGTCCTCGAGGAGGAGGAGTCTGGGTCGGACGCGGACGCGCTACCGAGGTTCAAAGCCCCCGCGGAGAGGATGCTCCAAGCCCCCGCGCAGAAGATAACGAAACCGAAACCGAAGGCGTTCCCTGTGCTGGCTGCGTTGGATTCGGATTCGGATGGGTCGTCTGATGACAGGGAGCTGCCAGTCTTCGAGCTCCCGACAAATACGAAGACACCAGCCGTCCCACCGTGAAGGCTGGCAGCGCGTCTACCTCTGCGCACGCTCCGCCTCGAGCCATTCCCGCCAAAGCCAAAGGCAAGGAGGGCACCCAGCGGGACCTGAAGACCTTCTTCCCGCTCGCGAAAGTCATTGCCAGGGCCAAGACGAACGCGCTGCCGTTGTGGGCACCTCTAGGTCCTGTCCCCGAGCCAGATTTTCGTGCCATGGATGCTGGGCGGTCAAAGGCAAAGGCGACGGTATCGGCTCCGACGCCGTGTCAGCCGCTGCCCAAGGCGAAATCGGGTCCGTCACGGCCTACTCTCGAGAGGGAGGAAGTGGAAGAGTCGGACGACGATGTGCGGCGGCCGGCCACGCCGTCGAAGGTCCGGCGCGCCCCTGCAAAGCCGAAGCCCGCGTACGTCGAGATATCGGACGCGGAGAACGAGAACGAAGCCACGCCGCCAAAGATGCAGCGGCGGCCGTTCCCGCTTTCGATGGACGACAGCCCGCGCAAGAAGGCGGACTCAACGCGCAGGAAGTCTGCTGCGTCGTCCGACGAGGAGGCGCGCGCGCGGTTGACAAAGTCGCCGCGCAAGTCCGCGCAGCACGCGTCGCCGCGGGAGAGGGTGCTCGGACCACGTGCGGGGTCGCCAACGCCGTACCGAGGCCGCGCGGACATGTCTGTCATCGACATCAGCGATAGTGACTCGGATGATGCGCCCCCGCCGCCGCCGCGGGTGAAGGACGTCCCACCCCCGCTGCCGCGCGCAAAGACGGCGGCTAGGGCTACTGTTTCGAAGAAGGCGGTTTTAAGACCGAAGTTATTGAATGTCGGTGAGGTTATTGATTTATGTGATTTCTGACGAGGGAGGGATTTCAGGGCATCTATCTATCTGTGAAATATGAACAGCGCATTACATTTTGTACACATACATTTATTTCATCAATCTAGAGGACTGCTGCATTTGTTTGCGAATTCTATTCACAAGCGGCAATCGACGCCGGAAACTTATTCTGCAAGAGTAGGATCATGCTGGTGTACGAACAGCGTTTCAAGGGTGGACAGCCCCGATTCCGAGTCGCGTGCCGCTGAACGCGTACCTCGGCAGTGACTCGAGAAAGCGTCCATTTTGGGAAGATAGCGGTTGTTATGGCATGCTTACCGAAGGCTTCTCTCCACCGTCATGGGCTTCCCCAAGCAGCTGCCCGCTGCCCGAGTCCCGCTGTCCAGTCGGGGCTATATTGACCGCATGGACGCTGGTCTGACGGCGGTCAGAGGTGGGCCGCGAATTCACGGTCATCCAGCGTGCTTAACTCGTCTCCAGGAGCCCAAGAAATTATCTCGATGATTTCGTCGCGTCGATTCGTGACGAAGCTCATCTTGGGCCACAATGAACTCGCCGACGACGGATGTGTCGTGCTATTCAAGTTCCTGACATCGTCCGTGGGGCGCAAGTACCACATAGCAGAGATTAGCCTCAATGGCAACTCTATTGGCAACCGTGGGCTTATGGCGGTAGTCGAGTATCTGCAAAGAAATCGAGTTTTGAAGGAGTTATTCCTCCAGAACGTACGTGAATATTCCAGCCGAGTGCTGTGTAACTGACTCCCCCCTGTAGAACAAGTTCACTGGGGATGCGGAGACGTTCGCGGCATTCACGACAGCTTTGAACACGTCCCATCTCGAGCTCTTGTCCCTCACAACCAACCGCAGCCTATCGGACCCGTTCGTGGAAGTCTTTTTCTCGCTCCTCGATTCCCCTCGTCTCCGCGAAGTCCACCTTTCCGCGATAAGCTTCACACCCCAGGCGGCACCACATCTCATCGCCTATATTTCCTCGCCTCGATGCCGTCTTCACACGCTAAAGTGCAACGGCAACTCCATCGGGTTCCGAGCTATCAAGTCCATCATCCGTGCCATAGAGCGGCACAACTTCTCCCTCTTGACCGTAGAACTGTATGCAAACCACGCGGTCGGCGCCGCCAGTAGCGATAATACCTCCGAGGACGACGAAGACGATGAGAGTGGAGGACCTGCTAGTCTCGACGCGTGGAAGGCGAGTGAAGCGCAGATTAGACGGGTGCTGCTGCGAAACGCGCACCTGAAGCGGGAAACCGAGAAGGAGGCCATCCAGCTGCTGCGATATGCCCGCCCGCTGCTCCTGGCGGGCTCCGCCCATATACCGAGTACGCGCTGTACCGACTGCTCCTGCGTCGAGCTTTCCGGTCCCTTGGATGCGGTCGCAGTCGCAGATTATGCCCCCAGCAAAGGCTTCGTCTTCCGCGCCTTCCCCACCGAACTCCAGCTTTACATCATGTCTTTCCTCGCGCCGACGCTCTCCCCCGCTCAGCGCATCCGAATATACACCTACGCCTCGTCCTCCGAGACACTCCCGCGCGCCGGGCTCTGCCTCCCCGGCTTTCCCGGGCGCACGAGCAGTAACCTCTGCGTGCTGGATCCGGCGAGCATGCCGTTTGGCATGTCGTCTGGCGGGTGCGCGGGCGGGAAGTGTGCGGGGACGGGGAATAGCGTGCTGTGCCATAAGGATCAGCAGCGCGGGGAGTGGTTGGCGGCGGTGGATTGTGCCGTGTATGACCCGCATCGGGAGGGAGAGATCATGTAGTGGGGGTTTGACTTTTTTATGGAGATAATGAGTATGGACGGAAGAAACGGTATATAATATAGAACCGCTGTAGTTGTAATCGCATGTAACTTGAATTCATGAGACGTCTTTTCGAAAACGGCGGTGCACGTGCTCGATGGGGCTATATCAAGCGCCCAACATTGGTCGACTTTTCGTGTCGCGGGACTCGTTCCAAGCTGAAATCCGGCAGCTTTGTGAGTCGAGACAGGCGGCTGCTTGGGGCGACTGCACAATTTTGTGGTGCTGATGTGTGTCCTAGCATGTCTTTCGAGCTGCGCCATCCTTCCCAGGGTTGCCGCTCCTTCGGGTTCTCCTTCTCATCGTTCAAAATTCACGCAATCTTCCATCAAAAGTCAAAGTCAAGTAGAGTGAGCTCAAAAATACCGGGCGCCTGTAAACATCTCCTGGAGCTGCGAACTTGTCCTGGATCAGAATGGTCGACAACCTGAATGATTCTCGGTGTTTCTTCAGTGAATTTCTAGCCACCACCCCTCTGAGTAAAATCTTACAGGAGAGAGGCTCCAATCCTACGAAATGAAAGTGGTTACCACGGTTGCCACGGTTAAGCCAATGTCCGCTTAAAACAGTCTGACCCTGACTCTTAGTAGCGCCCATCTTGCATTTTTAGTTATCTTTTGGGCGCTCTTTCACACTGGCGCTCTGAGGGTGTCCCATAAACACGTTCCCTTTGTTTTAAGAATAGGGTGTGTGTGTCGTTCCGTAACCCATCGATCCACCCACCTCTTTGTCTTCCTCTACCATGGTTCCTCCCCGCAAAGCATCCTACCGCGGCGATCTCTTCGATTCCGCTGCGTTAACTTCCTTGGAAGCGGTCGAGAATGCCGCTTTTGAGTTCCAAGCGATCGTGAACGACGCGAACAGCGAACGCATTTTTAACGAAGTGATGCTGCATGAGCGGCCTGCGGTCGCGCGCCTTGTATTTTCTTGTGCGTGTCCATTCTCCTACCGTCCTTGATCCACATTAACTTGAGAGACAGGTGTGAACGACGAATTGATCATGAATCGGTTTCCGACCACCCCAGAAGCGTTCGGCGACTCTCTGGTGCACAAGATTTTGTCACAGCTGTCGCTGCTCTTCCTCTTTGCGCCGGCGCAGAGTGTATCGACCCTCCATGAACACCACCAGCAACTTGTGAAGGAAGCGCCGGAGGTACTCGCTGCCATTGCCTCCAAAGCGGCTATGGATGGAATTGAACCGGACCCAACGTCGGGTGGCAAGAAGATTAGCCAGAAGAAGGCCAAGCTCGCTCGACGCGTCGCGGCACAGGGACAGAACGCGCTGGACCCCGCCCCGTTCGAGCGCCTTAGCATGGCCGTTCCAGAGACACGGACAGAGCTTGAGAAAGGGATTGAAATTATCTTGGCCACCCAACGATCTATCCTCAAGGTCAGTTTCCATGTACTTTGACGCTCCGTTACCGATATTTCTGTGGATCAGGTATATTTGGAGTCGTTGCGGCTTCCTGCTGTCTCCGCTTCGATCAGAGCCGCATGTGTTCATGCCGAAGCAGCTGCGAATCCTGCATCTGAGGGAGCGTCGGACTCTGAAGCAGGCTCCGGTCCCCAACCGAGCGTTGATTTTCCCACCGTACCCTATTCCAGCCTCCAACCCATCAAATTGTACGTGCTCCTGCTGTCCGTGCTCGAGCCTACTTATATTTTATCCAGTTCAACCCTCTATCGGAGAAGGGCGACCGGTTTTGGTGACTGGGACATCACCATTGCCCAACGAGCCGAGCGCGACCTGCGCGAATATAACCGCCGAGATCGCAAGACCTTCATTGCCATCGTCAAAAAGATGAGGTTTGGATGCTTCTCTGTCCTCGACACGAGTATTGTGGATCTGACTAGAGGCGTGCATCAAGGGACCTTTCCAACGGCGACTTCTCGGGCGATAACTACAATCAGATAAACGACGGGAATGTCGAATTACCAGTGCCGATCTACGAAGCGAAGGTCACAGAAGAATTACGATTGGTGGTCGGTCGTCGTTTGCATTCCTTCGATAAACCATTAAACTTCGTGTTTAGTATCAGGTGGACTGTGTACCGCAGTACGATACCAAAGTGCGCCTTCGTCTCCTTCATCTGAGATTATTCATTCACATGTGCGGTAGAGCGAGCAGCAGGGTGCGTCCATTGTTCTGTATTCGCATCTAGTGCTCAAGGTGGAAACAGTCCTCAAGGTTTTCGGAATTTACGAGCACCAACAACTCAGTCGCGGATCATTTTGGCACTCCATGAGCCGCGCATTGGAGAAGAAGGGAGAGGAATACACAGATAGGTTAGTCATCCTCTTTGGAATTGACACGTTGTTTCATAAGTAAATGTGTTCAGATGCTCGCGGCGTCAACAGCCTGTTGGTCTAGGAACGCCGGGAAGCGTGTTTATTCCCCTAACGTTCCCTGCACGCGGCGAAGATGTACGCGTACGGGCAAGTCTTGGGAGTGTACCTGATCTACCGTCGGATGATGCAGAGCAGGTTCGTAAAGGTAATCATTGACTATGGTCCCGCGAAACTCACAAGATCACTGCAGATTCAGTCGCTCCTCTTGTAAGTTTTTGATATAAATATCATATAAAGAATCAACGACTGAAACTCCGAAGGAAAACCGTTCATTTTTCGCAAGTGAGTTGGTTTCCGTACCCGCAACTTTCGCTGACTGTTCGCCAGCCGCTGCTAGAGAGCATCATCGCCGATCTGGATGTCGCATTTGTACTTGAAATTTCGTGTGTATAATATAATCTGCAGACTGAGCCACCACTAATCTAGCGCCGCAGTCCCAACGAACTGGAGATAATCGAAAGTCCGCATTCATGCTATGTCCTAGGCCGAAGCGGGACGGGGTATGTTTTATTCGTCGTCTCTTTGTCGATGAGCTAAATCCTTTGCGCTCCGCAGCAAGACCACTACCATGTTGTATAAAATGCTACTGGTCGAGGCCAGCTCTCTCGAGTCTTCGGCTCCTGGCGCAGTCAAAAGCCGCCAGTTATTCGTGACCCAATCCCGTATTCTTGCAGAAAAAGTAGGAGAACATTTTGCAAAACTCCTCAGTGGTCACCGGCCTTCTGCCGTCTCTGAAATCTTGAAAGCGGGAAAAAAGGCCGACAGAGTATTGGTAGCTGACGAAGAGCGCGATTGGCGAAGTGACTTGCCGAGGAAGTACAGTGATTTGCAAGATACCGACTTTCCCCTTTTTGTTTCCTTTGAACAGGTCAGTTTTACTTTTCCCAAGCAGCGAAAGACTCTTGAGCCGATTCTAGTTGTGCTCAATGATCGAGCGCGATATCGAGGCCGATACTACCCAAACGGGAATTGCAACATCAGCTCGACTCACTTTCGAGAAGTTCAAGAGCGAATATTGGCCTCATTTTCCCCAACCACTGTGCAAGGGATTAGGTATGTTCCATTTGCCGTCTGTGTCGGGAGTTTACATATGCGTCCACCTAGAGCCGTCGATGGTTTTCTCCGAGTTCCTCGGTATGTCACACACCTTCATTTCTATCTCTCATTTCACAAAATTATCCCAGGCGTTATTATGGGCTCCGAAAAGGCCCTCGCCAGCAAATCGTACTTTTTGGATCGCGATGCATACTTGAATCTCGGGGAGAGAGGGCAGTCAACGTTCGCAGATCAGCGTGAACGCATTTACGATCTATTCGAGAAGTATTTGAGCCAGAAGCGACGCCAGTGCGATATTGACGCAGCGGATCGGTAATGTTGGACCCACTCATTCTTGCGATCCGTCAAGTTGACCTCGAGAATAGAACACGATCGATTCTCAAATCTTTCCAGGCGCATGGGGTGCCTGGTAAAAAGGTCGATTACTTGTGCGTTGGATCTTTCCGGCCTTCCGGGTTTGAAAATAATCTGTTATTGAAGATATGTGGACGAAACACAGGACAATCTCCTGGTCGACACACTGCGTAAGTTATTTCCTCTGTGCAAGGTTCTTTCTGAAATTCCAACAGTTCTTCGGTTCCTTTGCCAAAATGCGAATGGTCTGTTTTGGGCGGGAGATACGGCTCAGACAATATCCGTGGGCAGCTCGTTCCGTTTCAATGAGCTCAAAGCTTTCCTGTTCCGGATCGAAGTGCGTCGCAGTGTTTTCTGGGATTTGTTTTTCCCTGTTCTTCGCTCATTACACCCAGGAACGGCGTCAACGAAAACATCCCGAACTCGGATTTCAACCCACCGCATCTCCACGCTCTTTTCAACTCACCGTCAACTACCGATCACACACTGGCATCGTAAATTGTGCTCATTCTGTTATTGAGATTATTACGAAGCTGTGGCCTAATGCTATCGACATCCTCGACCGAGAAAGAGGGACCGTAGACGGTTTGCGACCCATTTTCTTTATCAATTGGGACTCGCAAGATGTCCAGTCTAAGCAATTCCTCTTTGGGGATCAACCCTCGTATGCTTCAGGTTTAATCAATATCAATTCTAACTCATCTGTTTCGCAGGGGACGCTCCATTGAATTGGGTGCTCACCAATGTTAGTTTTGTTATTTTCAACATAGAATCACGTGATTTACAACACCCTTGAAGGCATTCTCGTCCGCGATAACACTGCGAAAGAAAACTTGCAAGCGCAAGTGGGCGAAATAGGGTTAATCTTTACTCTGCATGAAAGCAAAGGATTGGAATTCAATGACGTGAGTGATTTGTTGAATAACTGAGACCGCAAATAACTTTTTCAGGTTTTGCTTTATAATTTTTTCGAAGATTCTAGTGTTTCTGAAGCCCAATGGCGCGTTGTTCTGAACATCATCGAAAATCGAGTTGTCGGCTCTGCACCTGCGCCAGCCTTCGACGGAATGCGCCATGCCAGCGTTTGCACGGAGGTGGGACCTCCAACGTAAACCCAGTTCATGAACGTTCTCAACCTGTTGATTCAGCTCAAATTTTTATATGTCGCCATCACGAGAGCTCGCAATAATCTTTGGATCGCTGACTGTTCTACGAAGGGGGAGCCAATGCGGGTCAGTGGGCCAACATTCCTTTCCGAGTTCGAGGACTGAATATATACCAGACACTGTGGACAAGCAAAGATCAGCTACAAAATTGTGTACTGGGAATAGATACTCCCCGCTTTGCCATGTCATCTACGCGTACGTATATTTTTTGTCTGATACAGATCCAAACTGACTTGAAAAAGCGGCGGAGTGGCAAGAACGAGGGAGACAGTTGTTCGAGAACAAGAGATTGTCGCAAGCAAGACTCTGCTATGAGCGTGCCTACATGCCTCATGAAGCTGCAATCGCCAAAGCCTACCACCTTCGTGAAAGGGCTAGTGAAATGCCAAACACTCTCCGCCGCGATGCTGTAACCAGAAAAGCGGCGTTTTTGGAAGTGGCTACCGCTTTTGTCGAGTGCGCCAAAAATGATACTGGTGCCGGTGCAGAGGCGTATTTCCGTACAGCCGGTGAATGCTTTGAACAGGGGGACGATCTTACTCACGCAATAGATGCGTACAGTGAAGCACGGTATTTCAGCCGAGTCGCAGAGCTATATCGGACCCTGGGAAAGTTTGACGAAGCGGTCGCCACCATTCGAAACCATTCGCAGGAGATAGATTCATGGATCGCGGAGAAGATCATTAGCGTTGCGCGTCTCTTTTACTTCAAGAAAGGGCAGATTCAGTAGGACTCATGCTGATCCTTAACATCCTTCCTGAACTGACTTTATCGTTTAGGAAAGCGGGGCGGCTTTTTGAGAGACACGAAGAGGCTCTTGAATATCTCGAGGATCGCGGTCTTAATGTTGAGCGTGCTGCCCTCCTTGAATTGCTCCAAAATCTTTCCGAGGCGGCTGAAATTCATCTCAACGAAGGGCGAACGTCCAAAGCGATCGCGCTGTTCATCCAGGATCACAACACGGATCGAGCGAGCGAATGCATACTTCAAGGGTTGTGGGAGAAATTTTCGTTCGCTGTTGTCCCCGCACAAGATCCTGCTGTCGTCCATCTCCTGGAATTAGCATCTCGAATCGACGTGTCTCTCTTGTCGCTCAGCAACCGTGATGAGGTTCGTTCCCATTCAATCGGTTTGAGTTTTGAACCTCATATACTATGTAGATCTCGATGTTTCAAGCCATCGCGAAACGAGAAATCTCCAAGCTGCAACTCCTTGCAGAATCATTCTTCGCCGGAGACAATTCAGCGGTGGCTTTGTTGTGTCTCGATCACTGCTTTACCAACCCTCCCAAGATCCAGGCCCTTCAGGTCGATGCCGTGGCGAAAGATCTTCAAGTCTTCTACACATATGTGAAACTCCTTCACCATTTCGCCTTCGGTGTGGATCCTTGCAACTCTCCCGCGGCCGAAAAGCTTTTCGGCTATCGCAAAGAGGGCGAGAACAACTATTCGATCGCGCAAGGAACATTTCTACATCTCGCATTTGCTGAGCGTCCCTCGGACGGAAATATCATTCTCGCTGGCTCAGAGATTCGAGCCCTCTTTCAAAAAGTGCTCCGAGATCGTCTGGCCAAAAGAGTCGGGGAGGAGAACGAAATGTGCCGAATCACCAAAGCATTTGAAGGCCCTTGCCCAACATACGCTCTTTTCAATGGACACTGCAACCGTCTCAATTGTCCTCAGGAGCATATTTTAGCTTCGTCATTCGGGCGCGAGAAATATACCCTCCGGGTTCGGATACATCTGCAACAGATCTTGATATACCAGAGTCTTCAGAACATTGACTGGAATCATCTTGCAGAAAGGAGGTAAGCAACAGTTCATGGAAATCCGGTCGAAATGCGATGTTGATCCGTCGTTTCAGAAATTGGCTTTTGCGGCTGTACGCTGTGCTTAACCCGCCGTCCCATCGTCTGGGCTCAGCAGCGAGTCTCGACTTCAACTTGATCCCAGAGGCCGAGGCGGCGCTGCAAGTTGTGAAAGAATGGATCCGAAGTTGGAGTTATACGCTCGAATTCGCTCCAGAGCTTCATTTCCTGACGCACATGGTTCAACTCGCCCGCCTTGGGTTTGAATTCGACGGGAAACACGCCATGTTCTACCTCACCCGCAGCCCGTTTATGATGAACCCCAAGAAGCCACTGATATACCGACGACCTCCGGAGGGAAGATATGTCGTCGGCGACTTTCTTTATGTTTTGGATGATCAGTACGAGTGGTGTCTAGCCGCCGGTGTCACTGCTCTCCAGTGAGTTGAGCTTTTTCGTCGCTCATGCTGTGCTTAAGTGTTCGATATCAGGCACATTATCAAATCGAACCTCAGCATCCATGTAAACGTTCTATGTGATGTTGCCGAGCATCTGTGCGCGGAACTTGTCGTCGCCGATCGTGAACGATTTGGGCCGGTCCATGATACAACTCTTCCACTGAGCTGGCTGGTGAAGCATTTCAGCGCAGCCGGAGGACCCCGAGGTGGTCGGGATACAAACACTTTCTGGTTACTGGCCCAGTGTCTGTCGCAGTTATTGGAACCGGTCTGTTCTGGCGTGGGTGCAGGCGAGTCGACCACTGTCACTTTACTTGATTCTTTGCTTAATCGTTGATGCACAGAATATCTCCTTTATGAGAACAAGAACCTCGCGCATCAAGCTCTCGGCTTTATGATCAGAAACATCGTCCTGGCGAGAATGTGAGTATCGCTCCTGAATGCGGCACGAAAACTGATGAACCATTTCTCTCTCTCAGTTGCAGATGTCTTTGTCTTCGTACGTCCTCCATAGCCGTGAGACTGTTGCCTCGACTGACATGGATTCGGTGGTTTAGTTGCGTACAATTTCAGAAGTTACCGGTTAAGAGACGATGTGTTGAACTGGATCACTTCCTTGCGCAGGAGGGATCCAACTCGTCGGTTTACTGCGTTATGCACAAAGTGAGGACAACGTAACAAGCGGAACTTCCTCTCTTACCATCTGTTTAGATACGTCGAAGCATCCAGTTGGGCGAGCATAACTCGAGCCGTACGATCCTCAACTGATGGATCCACTCTTGATGAAATGGTCCAACTGCTCTATGTCGCCCGGCCCCAGCCCCGCGCAGTTCGTGGTGTGCGGCAGATTGTGTACGGAAAATTCGAGGATATTCCTCGTCTCCTGGGTGCTTCTTCATCAATTGCGTCGTACTACGAGTATCAGACTGCACCTGTGGCTCCAGTACCTCAGATGGAGCAGAGAGAGGATAGAGACGATGCACCAGACGACAGCGATGCGGATGCGGACGAGCGCCTGCCTAACGATGCTCCCCTCCACATGCCGCCGACGTCGGTCTTGGAGGAGCCGGTGGCACCCTCGGAGGAAGAGCTAGCGGCGGCGGCCACGATTCGCAAAGCTATCCTGCGCGCCCACCGCCGAGTCGAGCAGCACACAAAGGGGGCCAGGAAGTCGAGCTTAGCGGCGGGGCTCTCCGAGTTCTTCGCAGAGTGTCGGAGCGAATCTGCCACGATGGACCGGCCCTACCGCGTTTATTTCTTGGGTCCGCTTCCGCATCTTTTGCTTTGCCTCGATATTGTGCACACGCGTGCGCAGAAGGAGGCGAAACAGATGAAGAAAGAACTCAACACGGCCGAACACGAAGCGCTCGAGATTCTCGACAAGAAGCTGACTGATGTTCAGTGCGCCGTTGTTTCTGATCACTAAGAATCCCAGCACTGACGAAAGAGCAGACATACTTTGAAGATGGCGATCAAGTACCAGAAAGCGTTGAAACCGATCGATGGGATCCGCGCTAAGCGCAATCTTACAGAGCTGAAGAAACTAGCGGGGGAAGCGGTGGAGGTTCTCCAAGCGTTGCCGTTCACGACGCCTCCCGGCCTTGGGAACCACATTGATATCGCGTACAAGGGATTCGTACAGCCATGGGCGACCGTGACCCGCCGTGCGGAGCCCAAACCTAAGTTGAATACAGAAGAAATGTATTAAGACTTAGACTCGGATATCTAATCCAAGGCGAGGCCTCTTGATTTACCTGTAACCCGTTTGTGATTCATAGGTTCTCAGACTCTTCAAGGTAGAAGGGTTCAGAACTCCTGGCCGTTCAATTTAATGTCCGGGCCGTTATGCCGTATTGAGCCGTGCGTTTCCGGTATGATCTCCAGGCCGGTGCCGCTGTGCCGCGGCAAGGCGCCGAGTTCGAAAGGCTTTGGAAACACTGCAGGACTATGAAAAAGAGTGTTGTTTTCGTTCCTTTTGAGAGAGGTGGAAACTTGTTTATGGCAATCCGAGGGACTCGCGAAATATCGTATCATTGTTCAGGAATGCGTCCGCATTTCAATACACTAGTGACTAAAGCGGGGAGTATTGAGAGCCAGGACCAACTACTCGAGACGGCAGCAGTGCTGCCGTCGCACGAATAGTCTTCCACCATTACTTCGACCAGCTCCAGCTACTACATCGAAAAACGCGGACACTGGGCAGATGGGTCAAAATACAACAACAAATCTATAAGCGCCACTGGACCCGTGCCGGTGTCCAAGTTACATAACTGGTAAGAGCGTCGTCTCCTCCTTGCAGGCGAGGCAGCCCCCGCTGGAGCCGGCGCCGCTGTCGTCGTTGGCCGGCGGGAGGACAGCCGCCTCAGATTTGGTGGGCACGGTCTCGGTGAAAGAGTCCATTGTTTCAGGATGTTGAATGAGTGGGGAAAGAGAGCTGGAGAGTTGGAGTTGATTGAGGGAGAAACTGGAGAACGGACGGCAGGCACGGTCTTTTATACCTGCAAGGTCCTCCTGGGTTGAACTGATCGATGTCCAAGCGTTCGATCACGGTCCAAACAAAACACTGGTAATTTCGTCCAGAATAGACGGCACGATGCACTTTGCCCAGTGAGACAGGTCGAAAAGTAGGGAGGGAACACAGTGCGTCGATCGTGCCGCTGCGCAGAGCCGTCGATCGCGACGTTTGCTGCAATCAAATTCAACAGGCCATCCAGTGGTCAGCTCGGCCCGGAAAATAAAAGGCAGTGTGGTCCGTCTCAGATATTCAATGCGCCACCTGTACATGTCGGATCAATTAAAATTTGTTGGTCTCACTCTTTAATCTCCCCATCGCGCTTCTGCCTCAAGAGCTCTAAAATGTCCTTGACACCGCCAATAGCACCAACCCTGCGGTACATTCCACGACAACGAGCCACTTGAACACATTAGGCTTGTCCCGTCCGAGGCTCGACACAGCCGCCATGCTGGCTCCGTCCAGAGACGCGGACCGCTGGGAAGACAGGAACACGGACGCTGGGGACGGAGAGTCATCGTTTTGGAGGGCAGATACGACAATATTGTGCTGAGCTGGGGTCGGGGTCCCCACGACGAGCTCCAGGTTAAATTAGAGCGGCGCGGAGCCCTTGCCCGGTGGGTATGGGGATGATAAAGCCGAGTGGAGAAGCCCGTATGCCTGGCTTCTAGTTAATAGGCCTCCTGTGTGGCGGATTCAAGACGCGCCTTGACTGATTGCGGGGACCCAGGGTTGTGGCTGTAAGAAGCTTTGGATGTGTTGGGCCTTTGGCACTGTTGCACAACTGGAACGACGTTGGACGTACAAAATAGTAAGCTCGTGCTGAAGAAGGTTGTACAACTATACAGCAGGAAAATGTTGCAGGTTCACCACGGTGCGAGTCCAGCCAGAGAACATGGTGGTTTGAACTTGAAGGAGGGGTCTTCGCGGTCCGACTCGGACATGTGCGGTCAAAGACACCGGGAAATAACACGCATACACAGGCCTGCCCTCTACTTTTTTTTGTCTCTCAACTCGGACTTCCCGAGTAGTTCGCTTACGATGTGCGGCGACGACAAGGGGATTTCTGTGTCCGGCCTAGGGAAGCTTCGGAGACAGCGTCGGTCCTGCGACAGTTGCCACCAGCGAAAAAGTACGGCCAGCACTCCTTGAACTCCGAGTCGAGAGATTTGTACTTAATGGCTGATTATATCTAGCTAGATGTGAGACCCTCGTTCCGATTAACATAAATCTTGACCTCGCTGAACTTCAGGCGACGGTCCTATACCCGATGGTTGCTCCAATTGCCTCGCCTTTGGTTCGCCATGCACATATTTGCAGCCGACGAGGAAACGCGGGCCAAAAGACAAGTAGGTGTTGCGAGGAGCCATTTTCGCTCTAGATTACTGTTGAATTCTGTCGTTGAGGCTGGTGGAAGAGCTCAGGCGCACAGTCGCGTGCTTGGAAACTAAATTACGCGCGCTGTCCATCTGCTCCCTTTGTGCCCAGCCACTGAAAGTACAAGAAAAGGCCGGCTCCGTGTTCTCTCAGGAGGATGTTGCTATCCCCGTCCCTACCGATGCCGAGCATCCGCTTGCTGAAGACGACTTCGCGCATGTTGAACTGGCCGACCGGTTCAATACGCTTGCCCTAAAAAATGGCTTCTTTGGCGCGTCTAGCAGTTTTGCACTCGTGAACAGCGCTATCCAGGTCAAGGAGCAGTTCCTTGGACGGCCAACAACGCAACATTCGAGGCGCCCCCGCTTTTGGGACATGCTTCCGGTGAGATTCTCTGACACAATCGCGACCTTTCATCAATACATACGTTGTTATTTTCAAGTGGGAGAAAGAAGAGTATGATCAACAGCCCCAATACGCGTATCCCGAAAGCGACTTGGTAGCCTCCCTTCTTGATCTCTACTTCACAAACGTCCACCCGATTATTCCCGTTCTCCATAGACCTTCATTTGAGCGGTCTGTAGAAGAGGGGGTACATTTGAAGGATTTACAATTTGGAAGGACACTATTGGTGATTCTGGGTGTCGCTTCCCGGGTAAGCTTGTCACTCGGCCTCCTTGATCCAAAAATGATGCCTATGTTAGTACTCGGATGACCCCCGCGTATTCGTGGAGGGCGATGCATCCCTTTCGGCTGGCTGGAAATTCGTCAAACAAGTCCAGGTTGTCCGCAAATTCTTTGAACCGACGCTATACGACGTGCAGTTTTATTGTGTAGCCCCACATCCTCGATATCTTGTAAGAAACTCATTCGATTGATCCAGCTCATGGCTTTATTTTCGATTGGAACATCTGCACCCCAGACTTCCTGGATGTACATCGTACCAATTCCCGTCACATGCCATAATATGTAGAACTGATTTCATGGATAGGCACTCGGCATGCGTTGTCTTCAACATCGGGGCGAGCACCGCCGAAAAAGCAAGGATGCAAAATGGGACCCCTCCCACGAGCTATGGAAGCGGGCGTTTTGGTATGGCGTTACGGAATCGACCACTTGTCCACTCAGATATTATCGCTGGTGTCTAGGTCCCTGTGTTCGCTTGATCGGGTGATGTGCGTGTTTGCAGGACGCCCGCCTGGCATTCATACGGAGGAGTACAATTTCCACTCGTCTGGCTACAAGTTTGTTTCACATTTGCTAGTTATGACGTTGAGCTTCCACTCGAGGTCGACGATGAGTATCTGGAACACGGGTTCACGCAGCCGGCGGGGAAGCCCTCCCTTCTCTCGTACTTCGTGTGCCATGTGCGCTTGTGCGAGGTTCAACCTCCACACGAAATTGCCTCCCCATTCTAACTGTACAAACCAGATTTTAGGAGACGCGCTGCGCCGATTGTATGCTTCCAGGAAGTCGAAGGGACTTATGGGCTGGTCCGGCTCAGAATGGGAGCAGCGCGTTGTCGCCGAGCTCGACTCGGATATGAACGAATGGTTAGACACCGTTCCACCGCATCGTACGCAAACAATCATCTCTTTTGCTTGTGCTGAAAGTATACCGTGCAGTCCGCTGGGATCCAGAGCGAAGGCCCGACGCCTTTTTGGATCAGTCGGCGGGACTTTATGCAACTTACTACCACACTCAGATTACGGTAGGCATATAATTCGGATATATGTGCTGTGCGTCTGGTAAAGGGAGCTCACAGATGTTTATTTAGATTCATAGGCAGTACATCCACAAGGAAACCGGATTTTCTCCATCTCTATCCATCTGCACGAGCGCGGCGCGCTCTGCCCTCCATGTGGCAGATGTCTGGCTTCAAAAATTTCGCCGGCAGCCTCTGCCCTCTCTCATCGTGCGTCTCTTGCTTCGTTTAGCCAACCATACATGCGAACTATCGCTAGAACGCGGTATTCGTATCGGGTGTTATCCTCCTTCTCAATATCTTTGGAAGCAAGCGTGTCGGGGTTTCAATAGACAAGAACCCGGATGTCGCGCGCGTCAGAACGGCCATGAGCTTTCTCAAGTTTGCAGAAGCAAGGCACGTAAGCACATCTTGGGGATCATGTCAGTCAGTAATATTGCAAGTCACAGGTGGCAACCGGCCGGCCGGATATGGGAGCTGCTACAAGAACTGCACTCTCTAGACGGTCATCTCTGCCTGAAATCGCCCCCGATTCACGCTGCTGAGCCCGGTGCATCCAATGCGGCGGTCGCGGAGCCGATCACGACCTCGTCCCAGCATAAATTCTCCACGAACCATACTGAGCCCTTTGCACCGCCCCCCGACCGTCCGTGGAACAACATGCATCCCTCCCGTCTTCCTCTGAGTAATAACCCCAACCTCTCCATTGAGCAACTGCTCGCAGACACGGCGGAATACGACACGCTCCTGCTGGACCCGCCTCTCAATTCTGCGGCATCCGGCGACGCTTCCGGACTGGCGAATACTCACATGCTCGATGATGAATTCATGTCATTGTGGGCGGCAGCACCCATCGACTTCACCGCGTGCGCATGTGTTTGCCTGCGTCGTTCATTTCGCTCATACTTGAATCACAGCCAGAGTCTCGGCGAGTGGGACGCATACATCGCGACAACGATGTGAAGGAGAGTGACCGAGGACTTTGGATGCAACGAGACAGTGGAGCCTTTTTTTCGGAGTGAGGGGCAAGCTCTAGAAGAGATGATTTGCGCAGATAAAAAATATCTGAGTCGTGATGCAATTTCGAGTTGATTTCCAACCAGCTTTTTTTTGAGTAGCTTGAGTCTTCAGCTAGCTTGGTTCCTAGACCATAAATCCAAATTGGGAACCCCAACGGTCGCGATGCCAAGTTGGTGAGGCTTAGGCATCATTTCCATTTCTGTCGGCTATATATTACTCTCTGACTAGGTCTCCATACGAAGGCTGCCAGGGCCGCGAGCGCTGGAAAACAACAAACATGAAGAAAACCCACACCCTCCAATTACCGCCAAGACACATCGAATCTCGGTGAGAAAGCGTTGGAGATGAACTCGTTGTCCGAGCGCTTCCACAAATTGGGACAGACGCCCACACTGGCGCCTGGATCAGCGACGCAACGGAGAGGCGACGCGCAGAACGGCCCGCGTCGTCCTCTAAATCCATCTCCGCCTCGGAGAACAAATCCGAGCCGCGAGCTCGGAGTCCGAGTACTCTGAAGTCGAAATGCGCTCGGAAGGATGGTTCAGCACTCTACAGACGGAGGAACACGAAGCCCTCGAGCTTCCTGACAAGAAGCTAATGTTCGGTGCGCCGCTGGTCTGAATCTCAGCACTAACGGAACGAGCAGACGTACTTTGAGGAAGGCACGAAAGCCAGGAAGCGGGGAAACCGAATCCACGGGCGCAATCTCAGCGAGCTGAAGAAACAAGCGGGGGAAGCGGTAAAGCCATGCCATTCACGGCGCCTCCTGGCCTCGGGGACATGCAGCCATAGGCGACCGCGACCCGCCGCGCAGAGCCCAAACCGGTTGAATACAGAAGAATAAATGTATTAAGACTTGGATATCTAATCCAGCGCGAGGCCTCTTGATCTGAGATCGTCTTTTGCCTGTGAGATTTCCTGAAACAAAGTGAGGACGTATGAGGAGGGTGGAGTGGGGCGCTGCGTACACGCAACAGCTCCTCGTACGCCTCAGGGCAGTCGCGGAACGTGAACAGGCCCCATCCCAGCGACCAGAGCGAGTACGAGCCAAATGCTACGAGGAGCCACCACGGGATCTGGGGCAGCAGACGGCAAGCGGGGTCAGATTCCGGTACGGCGTGGGGGATATGGCGGACGCACGAGTGTCCAGATCTGGGCTACGGCGCCTTCATCGAGTCCAGGGACGGAGAAGACCTCGAAGAAGACGAGCATCCAGAGGGTGGTGAAGAAAGTGGAGATAAGGGCGACGCGGTGGACGCGGGCCATGGCAGGGGGTGTTATTGGGTATAGGCAGGAAAAAGAGGCGTTTGGGACGGCGTCGGCGTCGTCGACGTGGCCAGAGCGCGATGGGTCAGGTGACGAAATGCTGGCTTACTCGACGCGTCGACTGGCCGCGCGCCTCTTCAGCTCCTCCTGCGCGCGATGGCACGAAAACCCACTGGTAATCTCCCTCTCTGGCTGCCCTCAGACAGCGCCTGACGTCGCCAGGGCCTCCCTAGAAGCGGCGGGCCGAACGCACCGCCTCAAATGCCCCGAAGAGCGGGCCCGGTACAAAAACGGGCGATCCCTAACGTGAAGCGCGTGCTCGCCGTCGCGAGCGGCAAGGGCGGCGTCGGAAAGAGCACAGTGGCTGGTACTGCTCGTCCCCTCGGCATGACTCCTGGTTGACCCATGTTCTCTGCAAGTCAATCTCGCGTTCGCGCTCTCTTCTCTGCGGCTGCCGGACTCTGCTGCGCGCCTGCGCATCGGCGTCCTCGACCTCGACATATTTGGGCCGTCGGTCCCGACGCTCATGGGCCTGCAGAACGCCGAAGAGCCGCTGCTGACGCCTGGTATGTATGCCCCACTTATACTACAGCGACACTCTGATATGTCCAGGCGGGGCGCTCATCCCCCTCATGAACCACGGACTCCCCACCATGTCGATGGGCTTCCTCCTCCCGCGCGCGCCCGACACCAACTCGACGAACGACACGCCCGTCGTGTGGCGCGGCCTCATGGTGCAGAAGGCCGTCCAGCAGCTTCTATTCGACGTCGACTGGATGGACGGCCAGGGCCGCGGGCTCGACGTCCTTGTCGTCGACATGCCCCCCGGGACGGGCGATGTCCCACTGACTCTGGGGCAGCTCGTCATCGTCGATGGTCTGCCGCAATTGCGTTCTCTTGCGGTGCGCTGAACTACTGCCCCTTAGGCGCCGTCATCGTCTCGACGCCGCAAGACGTCGCCCTCGCGGACGTCAGCAAGGGCATCGCGATGCTGCGGAAGGTGTCCGTTCCAGTGCGTTCTCCTGCTCAATCCATGCGCATCTGCTGAGAGTTATCCTAGATTAGCGGCATCGTCCTCAACCAATCACACTTCATGTGCCCCGGATGCGAGGCACACCATTATCTATACGGTCCACCGCACACCTTCCGCGCGACTGCCGCCCGTCTGGGGGTGGACATTCTCGCGGAGCTGCCGCTCGTCCCCGGCGTCAGCCAAGGCGGCGACGCGGGGCTCCCGTACGGGTTGCTCACCTCCACGCAGCACGGAGACCGCGATGGTCTGGGCGGGAGCCAGTGGTTAACAGCAATGAACGAGGTGGCCGAGAAAATATGGCTGTCGGTACGATAGCCGTTTCGCGAGCTGTGCGATGTACTCGGCGGTGACGGGTGGTTCGCGCGCCGATCGCGTGGCACGCGGCGGCGCAGGCTTGGTGTGTCGCAGGCCGCGGTCTGTGTGTAATTCATATGAGTCTACTTGTAGGCTCGTCCCCATCCGGTAATACCGCTTACCTCTTGACATCAGATTTATGTCCTAATCCGGATTTTCCTCCTCCCGCTCCGTCTGTATGTAAGCGCTTCGAACGACTGGTTCACGAGTCTAGTCTGCTTGGGCCTAATTCACTTTTCCGACCCTGAGTACAGTACCCGTTGACTAGGTCCCCGGTCACTCGGGTTGATGTCGGTCTGGGCAGTAGGATAGAGACTAGAGTAAATCAAGCAGCGAAAATGACCCCTGTAGCTACCTCCGGCCGCCACAGAGAGTAAATCCGATTCAAACGGCCGAGGGTCGGTCTTCCATTGAGTAAGCCGCGCGAAGGGCGAGATTTTTTTTGGAAGAGGGTACTCTGGGATGCCGGAAATCCAGCGCAGTCAGTCTCCAACAAATGATTCCTTGTTGATGGAGAGTGCACATACACGGCTGAGGGCGCCCGCAGCGGTGCGGGGGGTGAAAAATCAGGTTTGGGAGCAAGCAAAATACACATTTTTGCGGAACCCTTAGTCGGATATAGAATAAATTAGCCTGCTGGAGCGAAATTTCCTACAGTAAATCAACCAAAATGTCCAAGGAAAATCCGACCCTAGTGACCGTTGATGGCAAGTCATATTATGTACGCTTACAACGAAACCAAATGGGGAAACCCCTGACCGTTATGAACAAACATTTCAGAATCATTCAGTTGTCGTGCATGTGGCGCACTTTTTTGCTCGTCCCCGCAACCACAAAAAGCGGACTGAGACACTATTTCTGAGTGCCCGGGCCCTCCTGGACTACATTACCATCCCACAGTCATCCCACAGACTACAGCCATAATGGAAGCAAATCGTCCAGCCCCGACACCAGACGAGATCGCTTCTACGTGAGCACTCCAGTTTTCCAGACATGGATATGGAATCACAAAAAAAATCCACTCAATTTTCAGGGCTGGTCCATTTGTGAGGTCTGTCTACGAATTTACTTCTCATCTGACTAGATGATGTCCGATCCAGCTTGTGGGAGTCGTTATGACTTGGCTTCTCATGGGCGTATACATGATGCAGGCCCGTGAGACTAATTTTGACACTACGGTTGACGGGAACTAACCGGCGCTTGAGATTTCTATTTCTTGACATACCACGACAGCGGCATAATCCGCGGTCTAGGTGAGCCAAATTTTGTCGGCTTGATCTGTATCTCAAGCTATTTGTTCAGTTATCACAATATCTGCTCTCGAAACTGCGCAATTGATACTGTCCACCTCGGAAGCATGGTATTACCTGATCAAAACCTGGGGAAACTTTTCTGGGTTTTTCGTAGTCCCACGGGAAGCAGCGCTCCTGGTGTTGCTGTGTGGTATATGTATGCGCAAAACATCTATATCTCTCCGTCCCGTCTCAAACCTTTGTAGCTTCGATGATCGTGCAGGCATTTTATGTCTGGTTTGTACTGTTGAACTCGACGAAGGAGTGCTGAATTAACCCCATGACCAGGCGAATATGGTTCCTCTCGTACTCGTATGACATTTGGCTGCTTCGGATTGTGGCCGTAGTAGCTGAAGGAGTACACATTCCACCGCAAGGCTTTCCGTTTGTTCAACACCCTTCTCAGGTTTCTTTGATGCAAGGTTTTTCATCGATCGGCGGTAGTGTTTTGGTAAGAATGCGATGTTTATGTGTATCTTCGTGGGATTTAATATTTTTAGGTCTTAGCCAATCCGACGATGACCGAAGTTGCTCGATGTCATGGGTTTTTTGAGGTGGGTCTCTTGGTCTCTCTGTTCCGTAATTTCTCATTTCAAGAATGCAGGCCTGGTTGATCGGGAGTTTCGTGACGGACACGCTCATTTCATTATGCATGCTTTGGATCGTGGGTCAATTCGAACTCGGGGAATGCAATCGAATTAAATGTGAACCCAATAGCTTTTCAAGGCCAGGCATAACACACCACGGCAGAGCTCAAAACATATGCTCAATCAACTTATTATCAACACCGTCAAAACGGGATGTGCTACAACAATTGTTGCAGCGGTAACACTTGCTTTATTCAGCGGCCTCCCCCATACAACCTATAACGCGGCCACGTACGGTCTCTTTCTAACAGCGGAACATTTTTTTCTCTGATTTTTTCAACCACAGGTCCAATTTCTTGCAAAAGCTGTAAATTCCTACTTCGTATATTTGCGGGACGCCGACTAAACTGATCTATTGCAGCTACTCCATCAGTTTACTGACCAATCTCAACGCACGACAACGGATTAATTCGGGCGCAGAAGTATCCTTGGAGCTGAACTTATCGGATGTCATAATACAGACGTTTACTGATGCTGCGTCGGGTACTACTACTTCATACACCGAACAACCAGTGACCCGAGTCACACCGTCGCGTTCATTGCGTGCTATATCAGTGAGGTTCCTAATAATATTCCGGATGGACGAGAACTCACGGAACCCAGAGGAGCTTTGGATCTGGCATTCTGAAGACTTTCGCATCGAGTTCGCAGACAGATCCACCAGTTTGACGATGGTTCTGTCTGTGCACGGCTCAATGTCCAATGAATTTCAAACACAACCGCTCCAAGGCAGCTCCGAGTCGGAGCTTTACGTGCGGAGGTCGACTGACGAATTAAGCAGGGCGATGGGTCTGAATGAGGGAGGCGAAATTCTATAAGAGTCGCGGGGGCACTATACGTACCTCGCTTCTCGATCCAAATCATTTCTTCACCTATTCCTTCATATCGGGCTCGTGGCGGTTATTTGTTGTCCCTGCGTCCCACACCCCACTTTAATTAGACTATAATCTAGACTTTACTATAATCTAGAGCGCCCAGCACCGTCCGCAATACATACTGCACGCAATATTCCACATACTGCTCTAAAACACCCAACACGGTCCTCAATACATACTCGCCCTTCCTTACCCCGCCGCCGTGGCTCGTATGCTTGATAAAGCCCAGATAATCGAGCTCATGCAGCGCGCGCATAAACTGCACCTGCACCCCGAGCTTCCACTTCTCGTCGCCCTCCGCGTCGGCTTTCTCTTTCTTGCCCTTTCCCTTGCCCTTGCCATTTCCCTTGGCCAGCGTGGAAAGCGCACTCTCCCGCTGCCCCTTAACGACGATCCGAAAGTTGTCGAACCAGTCGTACACGTTGATCATCTTGCCCGCCTTGGTGTACCCCTTGAACAGGATGCTCGTGTTGCGCAAGTCCTGCAGGTTCTTCTTCTCTTCCTCGTCGTCGTCATCCGGCAAGGTGTACGCGAGATGATGGACGGGCGCAGTGCCAGGTTGATTAGCTAGCATCAACTTGAGTTAAGCCAGCAATATACAGAGACGCAGACGCGTGCGTACCTCAGACGGGAAGGGCGCGTAGCCCGTGTACCACATCCAAAGCGGGGTCAAATTCTCCGGCCGCTGCCGCAGGTCGTCAATTAGAATTATGCGAATGGAAATGCGAATGAATCCAACTCACGCGAGGTAGCTTTCCACCCAGCCGGCGACCTTGTCCCGCTGCTCGGAGGAGGGGTTCCGGAAACTGACGAGTGTGCTGCATGCCTGCGCCTCGGCGACACTGACAAGGGCTTTCAAATGGTACTGGATCTGAGTGATTTGGTGCAGTAGTTATCACTGGGGACAATAAGCAATATACGGGGCCTGTATATCCTCAGTATATCCTCAGTATTTTACAAAAATCCCCAGAATATACCCCCAATATACAGGGTCTGTATATGCTTAGTATTTTTGAAACATACTAAAGATATCCTTACAATATCCCGAGGTCTGATGGCTACCATATATGGACTCGGGATATGCTCAGTATTTTGTAATACAACATGTACAAACAATGTCCAAAATAGAAATAAAAGACCTGCCTTGTAAGGAGAGGCTCAGCTGAGGGCAATTAAGAAAATTAAAGTTAAGGTTAGGGTTTCCTTATAAGGAAATAGATAAGATAAGATATACCTTATAAGGAAACCCTAACCCTAGCATCAAATTCCCAATTTCACCTCAGCTGAGCCTTTCCTTACAAGGAAGATCTTTTATTTCTATTTTTGGACATTGTTTGTACATGTTGTGTTTCTAAATACTGAGCATATCCCGAGTCCATATATGGTAGCCATCAGACCTCAGGATATTGTAAGGATATCCTCAGTATGTTTCAAAAATACTGAGCATATACAGACCCTGTATATTGGGGGTATATTCTGGGGATTTTTGTAAAATACTGAGGATATACTGAGGATATACAGGCCCCGTATATTGCTTATTGTCCCCAGTGTATGGAGAAATGAGCCGCCAACACTGAGTTGATCAAATGTGCCTGGATATATAATATCCGGTAGACTTGCGACCAGCTGCAGTCTATTCTGACTCAGTACTTTTGATCACGAGACAAGCAAAGGGATCAAAGATGCTTCCTAGAAGCTGGGTTACGTCACATGTTCTTCAGTTAAAATTACTGCTTATGGACGAATGATGGGCCATCACGAAATAAAACCGTATAGCCACCTTCTGTCTGGTTGGCTGTGGGTTGACTCCTGGTAATCTGCCGCAGACCTCGGAAGGTTTGGCTTTTAAAGACCATCTGGGCCTGGGTATTGAACACCGAACACTCATGCTGTTGGAATAATCCGAGGTTGGGGTTTACAAAGCTTTCGTGTTGGACTGAGCTCTCCAAATACGTTGAGGAATAAAAGCGATGATGTGTTACTTTATATATCAGTAACCTTACCGCCGTAGATTGAATATATTCCCAGCACATGCTCCATATTCCCCTAGTAAACATGAAAAGGATGTGCACCTTCAAGTTTATCCCCAGGCTCAGCTCTCACATTCATTGGGTGAGCTTTCATAGGCTTTCATCCTTATCCAGCTCAACTTTTAGCGAGAAGTGTCGACACTGCTACATATTTTATTAGCTCGGGATTCTGATGCAAGGCTAGGTCTCGAATACTAGCTACAGCCTTCCTTTTTAAAAAGAACAAAGTCAAGAAAATACTGTTTTACCAGGTAAACCGGGTATCCAGGTGCCGCCTGTTAGGGCCATTATCTTGGAATGCAAAAACATCATGGAAAGTCACACGTGCCAACTATTCTGAAAACGGCACAACCGCCATCTATTTTTGAACTTGTCACAGAATCAATGCATCTGTCCGCTGCAGCACCCCGACGTGGGTAAAGGTAATTTTACTGCGGACTACATACACTGGTTGACTTCTCCGAGTGGCTTACCAAAATGGCTTGCACTCTTAGCAGAGTTTGAATTTGGTGAGGCGGGCGGGCATGGCGTGACTTGTGGTCACCACCAAGCATTTACACCACAGCTATTTCGTTTATATCATGCTCCCGGATGCTCCTTGTTGTCTATGACCTTCCGGTCCTTACTTTTATCTTCCATGCTGTGCATTCCACCAGCGTGTGAACAATATTCTCCCTTAGAACCTTTCGGGCTCATCATCACTGTTGCAGTCTTGCACAGTGTTCGCCCTAAGGCCTAAGGGCTTAAGAGCCTTAAGGCCTTAATAGGGCCTTAAGCCTTAGGGCTTGGGCCAGAATTTTCCCCCATCCCTTAAGGCCTTAAGACCTCGGCCCGACTTACCGTGAAGCAGCGATATCACTGAGAAATCACATGCTTGATTGAAGCTGTGATTTTTTCTTCCCTCATCCACGACAGCCAGCCAGTCGATGACTTCCGGCACTCCGAATCCCCCTCAAATTACCTCTGATAGCCGAGAACTGTCAACGCGTGTTTGCCATGCTGAAAGCGATCCAACAGGAAACACAGAGCAAACTCTCCCCGTTGCAATTAGAGCACTTCAGACAAATCAAAGTACATTTCCTTTTTTTGAAAGTCAAAAATGATGGAGCGGTGGAGAGTCCCTCAGATGAGGAATATGTTGGGTAGCGTACAGTGCATATCCGCAACGCTTAAATGTGCTGTATCTTGTGATGGAATGGTCTCCATATAGTGAAATCACGATATAATGGAAGCGGTAAGGCTAGCAGAGAAAATTGGCCCTTAAGGCCCTAAATGAGGCCTTAAGCCTTATGAGGCCTTAGGGATTTTGAAAACCTCATTTAAGGCCTTATGGGCGAACACTGGTCTTGCACCCTTGGGGCAGTGCTCGCTGGTGTTGCCATTGAACTGAAGTACTATGACTTGGCTAAAGCCGATAATGCTGCACTCAACAATTAGCAGAAATATTTAATCTGCCCATTGCAGCATCTCCCATTTAATCAAAAAATCCGGTATGTCATACAGAATAAGCGAGATGGTACAAAAATGTACAGCTACACTGTTTTCCCCGAACGAAGCTTTTGAGCTTGTGTGCTCGGTGAGCGCGAATGCCCCGGGGTCTTGGCCTTTAATTCGTTCCTAAGAATCCCAGCCTTTGCCCGTTTGTTGGGCTGCTCCCCTGGGCGCTTCACAATGACTGGGATTGCCTCCGTCGGTGCAGAGAAGGACGGGTCGTCACGGCGGAATTTAGGTGGTCGAAATTGCGTGTCATAGATTGTGTGATCGCGGTTGAATTCCATCATCTGTTTGAACCAAACAGCTGCCTTCCCAGACGGCACGCAAATCACATCGAACATGGCTTCGAGGGCTTTTGCACCGTTGCTTGGACACGGAGCGACAGCACATCGTGGAGGTCCACCAGCAAGTCTCCGTTGAGGTTTAACGGCTCCCCAAGCTCCATCTGAATCGCAAGCAGTTGCAGAAGTACTGACCCGACCCCCATAACTCTTTGATTTCACTCATCCTCTATCAGATGGGAGAGAACACCGTGCGTAAGCAGGGTGCCAAAAGGGGCCATGAGGACGACCTCCAGCTCGGGGGTCGGACCCAACCCCACATTGGCCATCCACTCGCCGGTGCCTCGGTGTCGTTGGATTTCCTTCTTGCCAGCAAAATGCTCATTAAATTTCTTGATCACCAGATGGTCGTAGTTGAATTCAGCCAGAATTTCGGCAATATGAGGCAGCACCAAATTTAATACTGCTGTGAGGGCTGGATTTTTATGATTGGGGTTGTCGGGTTCCATGTAAAGTGGACGACGAATGCTGCCAGTCTGATCTACTTTAGCAGATAGGCTGAAGAGCAAGGGACTGAAATACCTGTTCGTCCGTGAACTTGATATCTTCGATCTCCCTTCATGCTCTTCGAGAAGACACAAAGGACCAAGTTCAGTGAGCGAGCCATTGCATTGGCAATCATTGTAGAAATATATGTTGTCTTTGACCCTCGAGCAATCCCATATTGAACAATTTGATAACGGTGTTGTCAGCCCAACCAGTCGGAAGTGCATCTCGGGATTGACATGACTCGGATCCGCACCCATGCTCACACCATGCCCACACCTATGCCCACACCTACGCCCATGCCCATGCCATTTTGCACGGTCACAAGCCATTTTGCGCAAGCCAAGCCCAAGCCAGAAGTATGATTATGTTGACATTCCTGCACAGGTCCGAACCCGTTCACTGTGCCTCTTTGCATCGAAAAATCAATGTCATTTGGGGCCACATTACGTTAAAAATGCACTCCATTCGACGTGGGGAGACCAAATCAAATTTCGTCGCAAGCCGAGCGCAAGCCATTCTGTTCGACAAAATGGCTTGTGGCACGTGACCCAAGCCATTCTGCCTCAGCCCCACACCTTCCTCACACGCAACATGCTAGAGCCGTGGAGCATGCCCCAACATCCTGGGCAGCCCCCATGTCAGCACAGCGGCTCGTCGGGTTCTCGAAACACGACTGAGGCGACTGGACGAGGGAAAAGCAGAGTGAAGGGGACAAGCAAACAAGCAGCTGGAGTATAGACCAGAATAGTATAGAGAATAGTCGAATAGTACAGGGTTTATATACAAGCGCCAAGGGATTTATAGGGGACTAGGGGGTTTGGTGTCTGTGGTAACAGGACACATAGGGTTAATGGGCAATATTAATACCGATCGTTGTTCCTACGATCGGGATGTGGAGGGGTTGAGTCCGGAATAACGGAGTTGAACCCCAGGATATCAGAAAAGAATTCCGGATCATGACATTAGCCCCCCCGTTCAGACACATCGTCCCGATGCGTAGTCCCCGGGATGTCGGGATTTCGGGATTACCATGGTCCTTTCGGAATTCGCCAGTCCCCCTTCTCGTTGAGTTGTTCCCTTGGTCGATCTGGGTATCGGGTATAAAAGTCTTCAATCGCTTCTTCGGCGCCTTCCAGCATATGGCGCGGCTCCCAGCTCCATTCCGCTTTCAGATATCCTTTCCACTTGATGTAGTAGAGAAGTCTGTCCTTCTGCCTCTTGCCCGCGGGTTTCACCCGCAAGACCTCTTCTACTTCATAGACCAACTGTCCGTCTCGCACATCCGGAGGTGGCGGCGGGTCATCCCGCTGATGCTCAGCCTCCGGCGGCACCCACTTCCGCAGAAACACCGTGTTGAAAACTGGATGGACCTTCCAGCTCTTGGGCAGGGCTAGTTCGTAGGAGATTGCACCAACTTTTCGGACTACTGCGAACGGGCCATAGCGTTTGTCCTCCAGTTTCTTGGTAGGTCGATGGGTTGTAAGGTTTTTTCCCATAAGATAAACCTTATCCCCCACAGCGTAGTCGGGATCTGCCTGTTGTCCTCCATCGTAGTACCGCTTCATAATGGCCTGCGCGTGTCGCATGGACACAGCCGCCTCTGTCCGTACTTTGGACATTCGCGAGGCAAAGTCCATAGTGGCCTCCGTAGGGACTTCCATTCGTGGTTCAGTGCCCTTACGAGGGTGAAACCCGAGCATGGTGTAGAATGGACTGAATCCGGTGGTGGAGTGAACTTTGTCGTTGTAGCTGAACTCTGCCAGGGATAACCACTCGGACCAGTCATCTTGGAGGAAGTTGGTAAACACGCGCAGGTATTGCTCCACTTCTTGATTAACCCGCTCGGTTTGTCCGTCGGTCTGTGGATGATAGGCTGTGGATGCGTTGGATTTAATCCCGAGGAGTTTGAATAGGTCTCGCATGAAGTTCCCTACAAATTGCGTTCCGCGGTCGCTGATAACCACTTCGTGTATTCCGTAGTCCTTCCACACGTGATCACGATAAATCCGAGCAATGCCTTCGCCGCTAATGTGCTCTGTGCAGGGCAACACACGGATGCCTTTGCCTAGTCGGTCGACCACCACGACGATAGAATCAAAACCATTGGAGGGAGGAAGTTTGGTGATGAGATCAATGGAGATATTTTGCCAGATTCGTTCTGGCACCGCGTTCGGATGTAAAGGTCCTCTAGGTTTTGCAGGAAAAGTCTTCGTGCGTTGACAAGTAGGGCATGCAGCCACATATTTCTTGGCGTCTTGGAGAAGTCTTGGCCAATAATAGTTGCGGGATATGAGTTCGGCCGTTCGATACTGTCCGGGATGTCCCGATAAGTAGTCGTCGTGGTGAGCTCTCAGAATTTTGTGGCGCAAGAATTGATCCTCCGGCACGTATATGGTTCCATCCTTGGTCAAATAATCATCGTGTTTAACCCACCCTTCCGGTTCCTCCATAATCCTGTCACTTTCTCCTCCCATTTCCCTTTCTTCTCCTTGATTTCTTCCATAAATCGATCCCCTGGGGTATCGTCGAGGACAGCGGGCATAGCTCGCAGAAATTCCTCTTTTGACACCCCTCCTCCATCCCCTTGGAACAATGATTTTGGCAGCAAGGTAATCCCGGCGTTATCATTTTCCCCCCGTTCATGCCCTTGTCGTCTTGACAAGGCGTCCGTCTTCGCATGGGTTTTTCCGGGTTTATGAAGCAGGGAAAAATCATATTCGCCCAGCTCCAAGGACCACCGTGCTTGTCGCCTGTTCAATTTCTTGGTCGTAGTGAAATATTCCAGGTTCTTGTGGTTGGTCCAGATTTCGAACGGTATTTCGCTGCCTTGGAGATAGTGTCGCCACTCGTAGAGACATCACATGATTGCCAGCATTTCCTTGTCGTGGATATCGTAATTCTGTTCTGTGTCATTGAGGGATTTGGATAAAAAAGCGATGGGAACCTAAATACCGGCTTGTTCTTGAGACAGAACTCCCCCCGTTGCGAAATCCGAGGCGTCTGCCTCAACCCTCCATTCCCCGTGGTCGGTCGGAAAGTGCAGGACTGGTTCTGAAGTAACCAGATCGATGAGTTTCCGAAACACGCTGTGTTCCTCGGCTCCCCATCTCCACTGCGTATCCTTTCGGGTTAATCGCGTAAGAGGCTTCGCGTGGTGTCCGAAGTCCTGGATGAACCGATGGTAAAAGTTCAGAAAACCCAGGAAACTTTGGACGTCCTTGACTGTTTTGGGTGTCACCCATTCCCGCACCCCTGCTACTTTCACCGGATCCATCCATATCTTCCCGTTCCCCACAATAACCCCCAAGTATTCCACCTCCTGCTGTAATCCTGCCGATTACTTACACTAGCTTACACAGGGACAAACACTTACTTACATCAGCTTCCCGCTCTTTCTCTCGTACCACAATCTCCCTCTCTTGTACGCTAGCTACGGTACCTTCCCTCAACGACGACTCCCATAAAGGGTCTAAATTCTCTTGTCTGATCTTGCTTAAGCTTCTTCCGGTATCCTGGTGAGCAGGATCCCACCTGCTTCTCGAATTCGCACTTCTCCGGCTTGAGATACAAGTCATGGGATTTGAGGATCGCGAGTACTTCCGACACGGTGCTGCGATGTTCCTCCAGGGTTTTGGAATAGATGAGGATGTTGTCAAGATAAACGATGACCCTTCCCTCCACGATCTGCCTTTCGAAAATCTCGTTCATCATGGATTGAAATGTGGCCGGCGAGTTCATCAGCCCGAAAAACATTACCAAGGGTTCCCATAATCCCCGGTTGGTGATGAACGCGGCTTTCTCCTCGTCTCCCTCCTTGATGCGAATGTTATTGTATCCCCATTGCACGTCCAGTTTGGTGAACCAGGTTGCCTTGCGCAGCATATGCATGATTTCTGAGATAAGGGGAATGGGATACCGGTTCTTCACGGTTATAGTGTTGAGTTTTTGGTAGTCCTGGACGGGTCGAAGTTTCCCATCCTTCTTCTTGACGAAGAAGAAGGGTGACACGAATGGGGATTTGGAAGGTTGAATACGACAGTCTCCAAATGTTCCTTGATGAAGGCATCCAGCTCCTTCTGCTTGGGGACGGAGAGTGGGATACTCTGTCCTCGTACAGGTTCTGCGCCAGGTTTCAACTCGATGGCATGGTCCCACTTCTTTCGAGCCGGGAGTTTATCGAAGTCTTGTTTCTCGAAGACCGATCAATAATCCCGTAAGTAGTGTTCTGGGACTGCCTCCTCCAGCGTCTGCTCCCCTTTGGCTTCGTGCGTGGCAGCCGTTAACTTCGTAGCCACACTCCCCATCGCTCGGATCTGTTCTGCATCCCGATGCGGCAACGCCTCTTCCGAGTAGATCTTGGTCATGAAGATTTGGTCCACCAATTCTATTTCCTCTGCGTCCTCTTCCTCCCACTCTTCCCACAGGCGTTTTTGCTTGCACTCGGGCGGGCATTGAGAAAAGGTTATTTCTCCCTTCTGCCAGTCAATGTCGGGATTATGCCGTTTCAACCAGTTAAACCCAATGTCACGTCGCTCTTGCCCGTGTCCGTGACCGCAAAGGGAAATATCTCCGTATGGTCCTTGATCCGCAGGCGAAGTCGAACGACGTGGGTGATCCGACCCCCTTTGTTGGCGGTTCCGTCGGCATTATAGGCTGGTACTGCTAGAGGCAAGGGCTCCATTTCCAGTCCGTTTTCCTCCACTAGCTTGGTGTTGATGAACCCGTTGGTGGCCCCGCTGTCGAGTAATCCCGCGACCGTAAAGCCCTTGAGGTTGGAAAGGTCTTCCAGTACCAGGGTACCATCATCGAGCTACCCCATACGCTCTGCGCAGATCATATGAACTGCGGTGCTTTGCGCAAATTCTCCAGTGCGTCTAAGGCCTCAGGAGGGTATGTCACGAGTAGGTGTTGAATAAGGGCAGTGGTGGCCTCCATTCGGTGTCGAGGGTGGGCCCACCCCCTAAGGACCCGATAGGCGTCCTGCGGTCTCTCTCGCATGTGCTCCAGGGCTCGGATCGCACTACCTTCAGGGAGTCGGCACCATTCTGCTTTCTCCATCTGAGGCTTCCTCTTTCTCTTTCGAAGGGAGCCACGCGGGTTGGGCCCAGAGCTCCTCTCCTTCTCTCCCTCCTTCTCTTCGTCGCTTGCGGTTTGTTCAGACTCGGTGTCATCCTCAAGATTTTCAAATACGGCCAGTACTTCAAATCGATTGGCAGGGGAGACGGGTACATGTGAGTCAGGTATGGGTATAGATCGGGAGGACGCAGCTTTCACTCCTGATTGTCGACAAAATCCCCCAGGGTTTCCTTCAACAAGTCGGTCATCATGGCGCGGAACTGCGAGTTCTTGGCCATGACTTCGGGGCAGTTACACGCAATGTGCCTTTCTTTGTTGCAATGATAACAGACCGGCTTGCCGTTGCGAAAGCTGGGCCCATGCGCTGTAGCCCTGTTGATGTCCATCGGCACCGTCGTGGTGCTGGAGGTGGAGGCCACAGCGCTCAAACCGGGATTACTGGTTGTGGTGTTGGGGTTGCCTCCGGAGTTCCCATGCCATTCGCTGCGGCGAGGGGTCCCGGTGTTACCGCCGGTATTACCAGTGGGATTATGGGTACGATTGGTGGTCAGCTGGGAGTGGGTGGCATGGTCACACAACGAGTACTGCATGGCCTGGTAGGCCCGTTTAAGGCTGTTGTGTTTAATGACGGCCTTCTTCCAGTCGTCATAGGTCTTGGGCATTACTTCTTGTTTGTAGACTGATTCCACTAGCGGCAGTTGAATCCCGCGCTTCAGGATATGGATGAGGGTGGTGTCGTCAAATCCTGCCGTCTTGTTGAGTGAGTCCAGGACAGTGAAGTAGGTGGTAGCCGTGGTCTTCTCCTGGCGCAAGGACTCCGTCTTGGACTGCGTGATTTCAACCTGTGCCCCCCCCTTGAAGTCCTGAACGACAGCTTCTTCGAACTCCTTCCAGGTCTTGTAGGCCCCCGTGCCATCCCATTTACGCATGGCTTGCACGACGTTGTTGGCCCAGGCGGCGGCGGCCCCGTCCTTCATGTAGGAAAGACAATAGGTGATCTTCGCAATATCACTGTCGTACGCTGTGTTGCCTTGGAAGTTAAGCCAGCAGTCGGCGAGGAGTTGGTCCACCTTCTCGGGATCGCCACTGAACACGTTTGGGGCGGCCACTCGAGGTTGTTTTGTGTTCACCCGCACTTCCCGTGCCTGGGCAGTGCCTCCGATAGGAGCTTCTGCCTGGCGCATCTCTCTAATCTTGTCTCTCGCTTCTTTCATCATCTCCAAGGCGGTCACTACCATCCCGGTGGTGGTGCTCCTGTCCTCCTCCATACGAGCCATGCTCTTCTGCAACTCCATCACGGTCCCCTGTAATCCCGTAACCATGGTCTCCAAGGTAGTGCCGGAAGTGTTGATTTTCCGCAACTCTTCGGCCATACTCTCCGCATCGTCAAGAGATTTGTTGAAGAGATATCGGGTTCTGCCGTCCGGCCCGTGGGTGATGAACTCGTCAAATTCCACCGGGTTTACGCACGGCATCTTGTCCAGTCGAGTAGTCGTTTGGGAGATACTATTCTTTTGTCAGCACAGCGGCTCGTCGGGTTCTCAAAACGCGACTGAGGCGACTGGACGAGGGAAAAGCAGAGTGAAGGGGACAAGCAAACAAGCAGCTGGAGTATAGACCAGAATAGTATAGAGAATAGTCGAATAGTACAGGGTTTATATACAAGCGCCAAGGGATTTATAGGGGACTAGGGGGTTTGGTGTCTGTGGTAACAGGACACATAGGGTTAATGCACAATATTAATACCGATCATTGTTCCTACGATCGGGATGTGGAGGGGTTGAGTCTGGAATAACGGAGTTGAACCCCGGGACATCGGAAAAGAATTCCGGATCATGACACCCCAGGGACCTTCTAGACATAGTTTCATCATTGCCCGGCTCAAAACAGTAGGGTAAGACACAATTTTTGCAAGCTGAACCTCGAGATACTTAGACTCGCTACCAGTATGTTCTAGGTAAGCCATCATTGATCACGGCAAGCGGAGGATCAAGGCTTCCTAAAACGACTGGAACATCTGGGCATGATTTTGGCAGGACCCGCCAAACATGAGTTTGGACTTGGAATTTTGGGGGCCTGAGTCTTCAGAAAAAATGTAAAAAGTTATATGAGAAATTTGCTCCCCTCGAAATCTAAATCAATTGAGCCTAACTTGTTTTTCGACTTTAGCTGAAGGTGCTCAACATCGTCGGTGCACGGACCAGTTGGCGACGTCGAGCACCTTCTACCCAAATCCAAAAAACATGTTGGGCTTATTCGATTTAAAATGTGAAAATACATGACTTTCATGCAGAGAATTTTTACACTTTTTCACAGGTTGCACCCTCTCCAATTCCAAGTCCAAACTCACATTTGGCGGGTCCACCCAAATCGGGACCCAAATGTCCCAGCCGCTTCGCTCCGGCAGCGCAGCCATGTAAGCGAAGCGGATGGTCATGAGCCTACGAGATACTGTGCAAGTATGTGAGATACCTGTCACATGGCTGATATATTTTGCGTGACAGCATCTCATGGGTAATAGTTAGCTGATCTCTGGATTGATTTCAGTGATCTGACATTTCTTGTATCGACTGCAGTGTGACCTTATATGATCACCAAAATTCCGAATAATATTTATGTTTAGTATTGTGCTCGGGCATGGTGGGGAACGGGAAATAGATGTTCAATTTGTAGAAGTTGTTCTATAAAATGCTGGGACTCGCATTCGCCCCCCGGTCGGTGTCTTCATAATAGATGGAGTTCAACATGTCAATTGATCACTGAGAGACTGAAAGCCCATTTTTGGCTGGAGCTTGGACAGCATGGTATCACACAATTGCCCCGAATCTAATCGGGGGCACAAGCCACCAGGCTTGTGAGATCTGGACCTCGACATTGCTCGTTCCGGCATGTACATCAGGAAAAAGCCCACCGGGGGTAGCCCGCCGCTTAGATATGTAGCCAAAAAGCGGTATGTAGCCCGTATAGCATCACACCTGACTTGATAGCACAATCATGCCAAGATAGCCGCTGCTGATGGCTACATTGCGCACCAGAGTTGTCCGCATTTGATCCATAGTTGTACCAGCGCTCGCAGAGGTATTGAAGCTACTGGGGCACGGATAGCTGGAGTAATAATTATGCCATTATTGTAAAGGTATCTACGGTTATATATGAGTTGACCTGGAAAACATCGGCTCGATCAAGTACATTATCCGTCGTCCAACGGGAATCTATCGTGCGGGAACTACTTTTAGGCATGAGGTGGCTGGCACGAACAATGCTTTGGGCTGAAATGACAGCTGCATTACGACTATGGTTTCGGGTAGAGTGTCGAATATTGAACATCCCAGAAACGGGCTCTGGCTGATTGAGCGGGGTGAACCACTTGATGTAGACCAACGGATGAGGGAAATGTCCGAACTGCGGAGGTAAGTTGAAAATGACACGGATCTGAGCGACACGGAGCCCTAAACGAAGTATCAGTTCAAAATGAGGCAGCATCCCAAAGCCAAACATACCATCGAGTTTGAAGGCGCTCCAATACTGTGTTGGGTCCTCGATAACGAAGGCGGTGTCGAAATGGGTGGGGACCGCGCGCTTGCGTCCGTCCGAAGGCTTCGTGGAGTGGCCCGAATGCGGTTGGTGTGTTTAGCGAGCTTAGATGACGGTTGGGAGGAAGGGTGATGGTAAGCTGCTTGAAGGCATCGTAACGATCATATTTGCCAGGCTTGATTTGAAGATTAGGGGAGTGAGCGTGAAGGAATGTGGTTAATGCAGGAAGGAAGTCGACGGCACCGTACTCTCGTTGTAGATCCGCGAGAGTTAGATTTTTCATCGGCGGCTCTTTAGCGACATGATAGAGGGTCGGTGAACGGCCAGTGACAGGCGGAAAGCCCTCTGCATCATCAGCGCTCTCGTCATCTTCGGAGTCGTCGGAGTCAGTATCAGCGTCATCATCGGAATGCGGTGATGCAGCGGAAAGCAGGGCGCGACGCCAAGAGATGTACGCTGAGCGAATGAGAAGGGCCTCTTGTCGCTGAAGCCACAGTGTCATCTGTTCGGTATAATCGCGCTTATTGCTAGCACGGTAACCCTTCTTAGCGTAGTCAATGTGTAGACGTTCTGGGGACTCCATATTGTAGCTGTCGGCGAAGCCACGAGAGATGATGGCATCGACATAGTGTTGAAGGGAGTGAAGTTTGGGTATATTAAAGTGCTCGCAGATGCTGAGCTTGACGAGAACTTGTTTGTGGGCGTGGAACATTTCAAGGCATGAGTTGAGGGCGTGCAGAGTGTCGGTCGTGTGGGATTGGAGTTGGGCGTAATAAATGAAATCGATCAATGAGCGGACAACGGTGAGAACTTCAGTGCTGACAGCGCCGGTCATCACGCCGACGAAGACCTGCTGCATGGCTTTGTGCTCCGTCCCCATCCACTGTGAAACGAAGGATATCCCCTTCTTGAAGTGGCGAAGACCCGGATAGCTGCTCATCGCCTTGAATCTTGCATCCAGCTCCTCGGCGCCCACGATGGAAGTACACCACTTCACGAGATGATCCTTGAAGACGCCCTTGTGAAGTTGGTGGAGGATGTCGGGTGTGAAGCAAGAGAAGATGTCGGTGTAGGGGAGCTCCGCCCAAAAGGGGTCATAGACAGGACGCAAACCCTGTTTGTTGAAGGCCGCAGGCTTCTTTCGTTTCTTCTGATGTCTGTGCAAAATGTCGATCATGTCTTTCTGCTTGCGAAGAACAGAGTAGACGAGATTTCCGCGCTGATCTGCAGGGACCACGCAGCGGGGGCATCTATTCTCCTTGCAGCACGCGACCAGGCACTGCTCTGGGAAGTCGGCGACATATGACGCGAGGATGGGGTATACGCGATGGATACAGGAGTCTGAACAGGTGAGTTCCACGTCGTTGTTTCCAGCCTCAACCAACGGTTTAAGTAGCAACAATATGCAGTGGTGGAAGAGCCGGTAGCCGGCGAGGGAGCGTGTAGCATCTGTGAAGCAGTCCAGCTTCGCCACAGGCAGGTAACCGATGAGCAACGTGGCGTGTCCAGAGGGCTGACACCGAATCTCTTTGGAGATGTTGCCGATAGTCAGGTAGACCGGCCCAGGATAACAGGAATAACAACGGCTCCGACGGGAAGCATCTCCTGCATCAGAGGTGAGTATTTACTTGTCCTCGTTTGACATGGAACTGACCTGAATTTTCCACCACCAGTCGGCGGTCCATGCCTCATCGAAGATGCGATTCTTGACGCCTTCCCGATCGGTGTACACTTGCTCCGGTGCATACACCATGAACTCCTTGAATGCTGGATTCCCCATCAACTCCTTGATGCACTCGACCGGATCGCGCTTCCACAGCTTGAGCTCTTCCTCCATCACGTTCCCATCATCGTCGACAACATTCCCAGGGACCGTCACGATCTCGCAGGTTCAATCCGCGCCAGTCGGCAGTCCATCGATCTTCTTCATGAACATATATTTGCTGCGGTAGGATGGTTTTGTGCGATTCTTGGTCTGAATGGAGGTAAGTTATTTTGTGCATGCGATGCAATGAATTAGTGTGCTTACTATGCCGAGCTTCAGATACTCATCTGTCGCGCTTTGGGTGACATTCTGTGCAAGCCACGTTGCCAGATCCCAGTCATCCTCGCTCTCAAATGGCGCCCAGATCGAATCTCCTGCGGCTTCGTGATGATCCCGGAGCTCCTCGAAAAGTGTCTGACCCTTGCCTATGACGGACGCAACACGCGCAGGGAACGGCAGGATATGGCGGGCAAAACGCTGGGGTCGCCCTTGTCCTCCACCTCCTCCACCCTTGCCCTTTTGGAGGTCGGCTCAGGGGCAGCGATATCGGGAGGCGGTGATGGTGTACAATCCCGGCAAACTCCCGAGTTGAAGCTCCAGTCGGAAGGGGCTGAATCCTCAAGCATGGCATCATGTGTGTCCTCGTCGACATCCGATAGCCCTGCGGTGGTGGCCAATGTTGCAAACCCGGCTGCCCATGCCGTGGAGCATTTAGGTGTGTGCGCAATGTGGCATTTAACTGCTTGCTCATTTGCACAGGATTTTCGACAGTAGGTGTAGCGCACAGGAGGCATTGGGAGTGGGGGACCTCAGTCTTCAATTCGGAACAGGACAAGACTCCTCCGGACTCTAGAGGTACACCTCGAATTTTCGCCGGCAAAAGTGTTCTGTAAACATGCTGACACGCAGGTGGCGGCAGGCAGCGTGCTGACTGATTCCCGAGCCTTACCGACGGGTGCAGTAGGTGAAACTACCGATTTTACACACCCTGGCTTACTTTGCTTATTCACAGTCCGAGACTACCGGCAAAAATTTCCCGCTTGCCAAACACATTTTCCTTCCCTCCCCACCGAGCCCACTGCAAGAAACAGCTGCCACAGCACCTACAAGCCCGCCTTGACCCCATTATGCTGACGTTCCTGCTGATTCATAGCCCGAGGCGGTCGGCCATCGTCCAAATGCCTGGATCGCGAGGTGGGCCCACTTTTTTTTTTTTTTTTGCCTTGAACCAACCTTTTTGACTCCCACAAGCAGCCTCGTGCTCCCTATAAGACCAACGACGACGGAAGCGGGACCAGCAGCTCATTTTGAGAACTCCCCATTGTTTATCTTCCTCCGCTCACCAGCCCAAAATGTCTTCAAAAGCTCGTCGCAATCCGGGTACGTGTCTCAGTCAGCTTCGAGTCCATCAGCTAAGTGCCGACAGCGACGTGAACCGATGAAAACAGCCCTCAAGAGGCAGCTCGCGAGTCGCGCATCTGCCGCCTCAGTGAAAAGGAGAAGCAGCGTTGTCAGTGTTCTCTTTCAATTATCGGTTTCTGAGCATAACTCAATTTTAGGTGAAGCTTCTCAAGAAGGGCGCCAGCCTAATTTGAACACCCAAGAGGCAGCTCGCGAGTCACGCACCCGCCGCCCCACTGAAAAAGAGAGCAACGGCGTCAGCTCCTTCAGTCTATTCTCTTTTCAGAGTCTAATTAAATTCTAGGTGACAACTCTGAAGAAGCGCGCCAGTCCAAGGCCGTCCACGCAGATAAGGCTGCGGCTCGTCAAATCGTGCATGATTCGGACTCCGAGCTCGGCAGTGATCAAGAAGACAAGGGGCCCAGTGTGCGTCATTTATCATTACTAAACCAAAGTTCTCACGCCTCTGCGCAGTTTACTTCTTGTATTGTGGCATCCAAACCAGCTGCGAACAAAGTTCAAGCTCTGGTCCAACACACGAACAAGGTTCCGGAAGCATCTACCAAGGTTTTCCGTGAATCAACCAATCGCACGGTGGGTCCCCTCTTACTTCTTAGTTGTTTACACGCTAAATCTTTGCAGGAGAGCAGCTCCGGCGGCTCAGGCACCACCGCCGCACTCAATGAGCCTGAAGAGCGTGGGCGACGCAGTTCCCGTTCAGCTTCCCCCGAGCCGCTGTCAAACCATTCGGGCCGCAGTACGAGGTCGATCTCCCCCTCTAGCTCGCTGCGGAGCTCCTTGCCAGCGGCTGGAGATAAGTGCCATCGTTCCTCATCAGCTGATTCAGTCATCGCTCCTACCCAAGTCCAAAAAACCAGCTCCAGTGGGCGCCTGAAGATCTCTGATTTCGATGACATCACCCAGGAAACAGCCAAGGAAGCCATTGGCGCTTATCACTGCTTTCTCGCTGCTCACGAACCCTTCCCGGATGTTGTGCTGAACAAAGACTTCGTCACCGAGGCTTGGCAGTACGGCCAGAAGAATGCCGGCACCAAAGTTGCTATCACGCCGACTCTGGCAAAGATTGTGAGTATCGTTTCGTATCCGAGTCAGCATTTTTGACACATTTTTAGGTCGGCAAACGAGGCTCCCAGTTCCGTGGGGAGTTGAAAACCAAGACCCACCCTCTCGTTCAATGCGAGCTCAAATTTCAATCCGGTAGCAACCCCAAAATCATGAAGCTCAATCGCACAAAGGCGGAGGATCTTAAAGAAGGCAAGGTCTTTGTATATAAAGTATGATCAGCATTTCCATGTCCGCATAAATCCCATTGTTTTCCTCTCGCAGAACCCAGCCCAGAGAAAGGGGCTCTTCCAAGTCTTCTTGATTCAGATGATCGCGAATCTCATGTTCTTTGTCAACAGACACGACGAAGGGATCAAATACACAGCCTACTTCAATCCATTCCCGGTAACAGCCATCACATTGATTCTCACAGTGGACCGTCTATTCCCTCTCCCTCGTTCTCGTCTGATATCTCTCAGATTGACGAGTGGATGACCGGTGTCACTGGGGACAATAAGCAACATACAGGGCCTGTATATCCTCAGTATATCCTCAGTATTTTACAAAAATCCCCAGAATATACCCCCAATATACAGGGTCTGTATATGCTCAATATTTTTGAAACATACTGAGGATATCCTTACAATATCCCGAGGTCGGATGACTACCATATATGGACTCGGGATATGCTCAGTATTTAGAAACACAACATGTACAAACAATTACCAAAAATAGAAATATAAGACCTTCCTTGTAAGGAGAAGGCTCAGCTGAGGTGAAATTGGGAACTTGATGCTAGGGTTATGGTTTCCTTATAAGGTATATCTTATCTTATCTATTTCCTTATAAGGAAACCCTAACCCTAACTTTATTTTTCTTAATTGCCCTCAGCTGAGCCTCTCCTTACAAGGCAGGTCTTTTATTTCTATTTTGGACATTGTTTGTACATGTTGTATTACAAAATACTGAGCATATCCTGAGTCCATATATGGTAGCCATCAGACCTCGGGATATAGTAAGGATATCTTTAGTATGTTTCAAAAATACTGAGGATATACAGACCCTGTATATTGGGGGTATATTCTGGGGATTTTTGTAAAATACTGAGGATATACTGAGGATATACAGGCTCTGTATATTGCTTATTGTCCCCAGTGTGTGCGCGTTGACATTGAATTTTCCGAGGCCGATTACCGATCAGTCTATGACGGCCATCTTCGGGATCTCATCGTCTACGGGAAGCACACCAAAAAGTCCGACCTTTTGGAAAAACTCTGCATCAAGATCCACAACCGCGGGCGGTGCACATTGTTTGTTTTGAACCTCATTTGTTCTCACAATTTACTTAGCTTCCATGCCGGTGTCCAACCCATCTCCCGCCTCACTTCCCTCTCAATTGGTTTCGATGCATTTGCTGCTGCCATCAAGGAGTACGAGGAGGCCGATCAGACTGATACTGACGGGGAGTCCAGCTATCTTAGTGAGCTTGAGGCTGAGGCTGCGGCGGCGACCCCTCAGGCTGCGGCCTCTGGTTAACATCATTATATTCGAGTTCTCACGCGATCAGCTGCAATAATAATATCATTTGATTCATTTATTTCGGGAAGAATTTGAGCGATGGACAGCCTCGATAAGTACTATTCGGACTCTGGGGCTATTTGGACTATGTGATGCACTCAAGAACTATGGGGCTACCACGGCTATGTAGCGCTTGCTCACGGCTATCAGCGAAATGGATCACTATTTAGCCGACCCGCTAAGCTACCTAGAACTATAAAGAAGGGGGCAGTCTATGGCGCTATGGTGTGTACCTCAGCTATGTATCACTATGTTCTCCACCCATTTTTTCCTGATGTACGGCAGATCGTGGCTGTGTTACGGGAAATAACCAAATTAAATTACATCAAATTCAAGGGGAAGTCACAGGCAACGTGCTAGCAGCTCAGATTGGGCTAATTTGTGTTTAAACACCTGCAATGAGCGCAAACCACTTTGATTTTTTGGGTGGTGCCAAGGCGACAAAATGGCTTGCCAAGCCAACAAAGTGGTGTGCAAGCCGAAATGCTGGGCGTGGGCATGTGCTCACACCCAAATCCATGCCCACACCTGAAACAAGCCACTTGGTGCGGGCACAAGCCACTTATGCAAGCCAGAAATGTCACTCTCATACACTGGTCCACTCCAGCCTCTTTTTTTTTATCTTGGGACTCATTTGATGAATGCAAGCGGGCCATTCCTCTTGATCTGGAGTTGAATACATCGGGCCTGAGATCCGGCCATCAATACATCGTGCTTACCTTCCGGTGAAGGCAGACATGCACTGTGCAGTGGCCCCGGGGTGAGATGCTCTCAGCAGTGAGCCTAACGGTAAGCTAAACAGGCACTGTGTGGGGTTCCTCTGTGTATTGGGTATTAATGGGTGGCAGATGCTGCCGAGGAAATGCCAAGTTAATCACCTTCTCGGCGGGCTGATTTTTGATGAAACGGCGGAAAGTCTACTCTCATTCATCTGTGGTGAGCATTCTGGTAAAATTAGAGTAACAGTATAATAGGTGTTGAAATTTACCGAAGCTTTTTTTTATAGACCGGACATATCCCGCTGCATACTGCCACCCTGCCGAGCCGCTCCCGCCACCGCCATCATGCTGCTTTAATGTGTGACGTGACTTTATAAATAGACGGGTTGGTGAATAGAAACTTTCTATTCTGCAAACCAGTTGTTCTTAACAAGTATGGCGGTCACCTTGCACATTTAATAAATCACTATACAAACACCTGTTTTAGTAGAAACTTCAGTTGGTTTTGGTGGGAACTAAAGATTCTTAAACCTTCACTCAAAATTTTCTAACTCTTCACTAAGTAAAATCAAGACTCAACAGTTTCTAAACTTGTTCTATGAGGTGTAAAAAAAAACTTACAAAGTTTCTGAATGTCGGAAACTTTTCTTTCTATATTCCTTCCAAAAATAATTATGTAAGAGGTCAAACTTTTCTGGAGATGTTGCAAGAAAACACTTGGGGACTGAACATCATTTTCTTCCCCAAATGTGGCTGTGCACTAACCCTAATGATCCAATTTGACATGTGCTTCCAAATCAGTTCTACCGTGATTCCCACCACCATTTCCCTTGATGCCTGAATATTATGGTGGTCACCTTGCACATTTAATAAATAGTATACAAATACCTGTTTTTAGTAGAAACTTCTATTGCGTTCCCAATGTTGCATAAATCAAAACACCCTTGATGTGCTGCTGCGCCAGACCCTCGAGTCAAAACTATCCCCAGAGGAGAAAAGAGCGCGATTCTTTGGGCCCGTTTACAGACCTGACAGTAATGGACTGAAGGTCTACACCGATGGCTCGTGTTTTGAGAATGGTGCGGCCAGTGCCCGTGCCGGTGCGGGTGTCTACTTTGGACCGGATAATCCCCAGAACATTTCGCTGCGCGTCACCGGGGATCAAACTAATAATCGAGGCGAGCTCCTCGGGATACTTTATTGCTTGTCTACTGTTCCCTATTATAAGCGTCTCGACATTTACTCTGACTCGGAATATGCTATCCGTTCCATTTTCTACTGGGCGCCAGGCCATGCAGAAGCTGGCTGGAAATGTGCCAATGCTGATTTGATTAAAGATATTGTGTCGTGGATTAAATATCGTGTTGCTCCTGTTCACTTCTTTCATGTAAAAGCCCATGCTGGCAACCTTCACAATGAAGCTGCAGATTTGGCCGCGAAATTGGGGGCAGATCTTCCGCTGCCGGACATGGCCTATGTCCCATGCCCGGCGCCACAATCTCCATTGGGATTGAGATCCCGACTGATTTACCCAAAGTGTTCTGTTCTATCCCAGAGTCGGCAGTTGAACCTCTGCCTACGAGGCACGGGACTCCGGGTATTCCCGACCTCTCAGATCTTCACAACATATCAGCACATCGTGGTCGCCTTGTTCATCGTGCTCTACAAAAGGCAAACCTGAAGCGATTGACAGATGCGTCATCCAACTCAGCTGCGTTCTGGAAAGTTTATCAGAAGATGGCCGACCCAAAGCGGAGGGCTCCCGCTGTGTCTCTCTCCGATCTTGCGGGTGTCTTTGAAAAACGGATGAATGCCCCAGTGACTCCTCCGCCGGAATTTAATTTGGACCATATGCGGGTGGTGGAAGAGTATGCGGCAAGCATACCGATACCTTCTACTACACCGGACGACAATGACCCACTACTTCATGGGAAGTTGACCGAGGAGGATTTAGCTTGGGCAAAAGATCATCTTGGGGACCACTACAAAACCGCAGGAGGTGTGGACTACCTGCACTACCGTGAAATTCTGGAGATCGAGAACGAAAACCTCTGTAAACTGATCAACGAATGCATTGAGCGAAATGACTCACCTGCAATTTGGCTCACAACTCTTATCGCTGCAATCCCCAAGAAAGACAAGCCATTGTCGGACCCAAACAGTTATTGTACGATTGGGCTTGAGAGTTGCTTCCTAAAGCTTATATGTTTACTCATCCACAAACGAATATACACTTGGGCAGAGGAGAATGTATTATTCCCCCCTCTCAGAATGGCTTCAGGGAAGGATACCGTACCAACAACAATGGTTTCGTTTTGCGGTGCATGATTGAGAGGGCCAGAGCGGAAGGTCGAACCCTGTGGATTGCATTTTTGGACATCACGAATGCTTTTCCGTCAACGAACCGTGACCTTCTGTGGGTAAAGCTCTA